>SNQN01000378.1:84898-112476 GCA_008642245.1 Bassia scoparia | reverse complement strand
AATATTTTTGGAAAGTTTTCTTAAAACGAATTTTGGAAACTTCAAGATGATCTGGTGAGGATTTATGTTCAGAATATTTGATAACTACTTGTGTTGGAATTAAGTCAATACGAGATATTATTTTGTCAAGTATGAAATAATATCTTGTGTGACTTTCCTAAAATATGTAAGAATATTTGGATGAGTATCTTGCATGTCGTTTTAGGGTTTCGACATCAAGTAATTACYAGGCCTTTGGCTATAAATATTTCGAGCATACAWACTAACGTTGCACTTCTCTCCACGTTCTTAAAAGAGTTATTTGAAAAAACCTTAAGTCTAGATCAAGCAAGCAATATTCAAAACACACGAGTGCACACATTGAGCGATCATATTACTCTTGTAACTCATCGAGATAGTGTTTGAGAGAAACAACGTTGTGTTGAATCACCAACGAAGGGGTTGGTGATTGAGTAGCAATAATTGTGAGTTCAGTTGCGAGTGCTTGTGAGTTCAAGTGGAAAATTAGCACACTTGGGTTGAGTGTGGGGTGTCATCGTGAGTGTAAGTTCACATACTTTGAGAATGAGAGTTGCTTTGTTTATTCGGAGTAGAATTAATAAAAGTAACTAGGGTAGGAGGACGTAGGCATAGTTGCCGAACCTCGTTAAATTTGGTGTGCCTTTATTATTATTATTGCTTTATACCGTTTACGCACTGTTCAACGATTATTCCGMTGTGAGACCAGTCCAACTGGTCTACTTGACTAGAATAGTTCACAATCGAAAATTTTAATAGGCAATCAATTCACCCCCTCTCTTGAGTACCCTCGGGAAACCTTCACAAAACATAACACAATCAATCACTCCATAGAAACTATCAAAAATCTCAAATAAAAAAAGGGGAAGTCGCATCACATGATTAAGCAATTAAATAACGGGAAATTTTCCATTGCAAGTATAGTAAATTGAACAACCTTTAATTTCCACATGTAACATAACCATAATCATCTCGTCAAAAAAAAAAAACATAACCACAATCATGATCATAATTTGTTGATATGATATCACATATGGAATATAACACTATTAAATAGTGTGGTTTTGCTAAATAAAAAATGAATGAAAACATCATAATCGTCGATCAATGATCAAGATTAAAAGAAGGAACATATGCAAAGATATACGAAAATAATTGAAACCAAAGAAAAAAGAATCATACCAGAAAGAAAGCTTAGTTGCATAAAAGAGATCAATCAAGTAAATCAGGAAGCAACAACCAAAATTGAAGATCAAACCCATRAAATCGCGGGTATAGAGGGTCAAATTAAAAGAAAAACACACAAACATATCACAAAATCAAATAAGCTAATACTACACAATACACAATGGCAACTGCAAATAAAAAAACAAACAAATAAATAAATTGAACATTCATAAAGCATTGACGACTCACTCAATTTCGTAGGTGTACGGGCGTGGGGCGTCACCGAGCTAGACCAGGTTCGGTCCCTCTGCCTCGCGGGGTACAGTCTCGGTTGAGACACCGTATTGTGAAAAATTGAATTCTTGCTATTTTGCATAGTGTGAGTATGCTTGGCATTCAGGGTCATAGAAACTCGAAATCGAATGAAGGAAGTCGCCACCGCACTTCTTTCGGGAGCTGCGAACCCGTTTTAAGCCTCCGGCATTAGTGCAATGCCCCAAAGCGAAGGATCCATGTTAGGTCTCTGCCACCCAGTCTGGATAGGGATTGGTGATAAGTGTTTTTAAGGCCACTTATTGCTCATTTTACCATTAATTAACCTTATTCGGAGCTTTAATTTATTATTTTAGTCCCTTTATGCCTCATTTGGCATACACATTTAGAGTTTGAGCCTTTGTGTTGAAAAGATGCAATTTTGGTGTGTTTTTGAGTGTTAGCACCTACTTTGACATTTGCTGAGTGTTTTGTAGGTGATAATACCATTATTGGTTTGAGCTTTGGAGGCACATTGGCAATGGAGCTAAGGAGCAAAGGAATAAAGCTTCGAAGGACTTGGAATTGGAAGGCAAATGGAAGCAATTCCCAAAGAATCAATTCGACGTTACCTTCACTATTTTGCCATAACTTTCGTTAACAACGTATTTTGATGCGACACTAATTGCATTGGAAACTAGAGATCAGGCTTTCCAACGGTATATCACACTCTGCAATTAGAGGTCTACACCAAAATATATGAGCGTTTCAAAATCGTAGTTCTGCGCAGCGCGAAGAGTTCTGAGCGACCGCTCAGAACTTTGAGCGGACCGCTCAGATCTTTGAGCGTACGCTCCGCTCAGTTCTTGAGCGACCACACTTTGTTTTGTTCGTTTTTTCCAAGATTGTTTGAGCGACCGCTTCCCAGTTTTGAGCGCGCTCAACGTGACTTGGGGCTTCGATTTTACCTCATTTTGGGCTTATTTGAGAGGGTTATATATACCCTTTCTTCATTTTTGCTAGGAGGCTCTTTTTTATTTTTCACATTTGTAGAGAGAGAAACCTAATTTTAGAGAGAGAAAGTGCTAGTTCTAGTAGTTTGTAATCATTCTTGTCATTTCAATCATTAATTCAAGCTTCTTTGGTATTGTTCTTCAAACTTTCTCCTTCTTTCTATTTTTACTTGCTTTACTACTTATTCTTTATGTTGTTATTAGTATTAGCCTTAATTACTTGATAATCCTTTCTTATTCAAACTATTAATCATGTTTAGTCACTAATCTATGTCTTTCACATGTTTATGCTTTACTTTACTTTTGTTGTTAGTATTGGTATTTGCTAGTAGTTATTGATACTTGTTACATTGATTTTATTGCATTGAGTAGTGAATCATGTTTAGCCCTAGTTTTATGTTTCCTCATGTTTTATGCTCTTCGAACCCTATGAATTGTGGAGTGTCCTCTTCTAGGGCTTGTTGTGATGAAGTTTCTAATTAATTTGGAGGTTTGTCTTGCCAAATAAATGAAATAAAGGGGAGGTGGTTTTTGAGTGTTGTGAGCACTTTGTTAACCCTTATCAAGGTTAATCCTGTGTGTTAGAATTCTATCTTTGGCTTTGTCTATGAGTGTTTGATGTCTTCTTTTCACACCTTAAAAACCATGATCATGGCAATGCCTCGAGAGAGGATTAGAGTGGTTAGGATTGTCGTTCTTGCTCTCGTACGAATGGTGGGTTGCTTAGAGGGTGAATTGGTGAGGCCTTAAGGGATACCAAACAGTTCTTTGTTCAACCTCCAATCTCTTAATTGGGCCCTAGCGGACGGTGAGAGAAAAGATGAGAGAGCTATCCCCTTTTCCCCGAATTTCATCCTTGTGAGACATCCAAGTATTTTGACCTTCCGGATCACAAGCCTTAGATTCCTTCGTTATATGAATTAATCGTAGGTTGTATAGCTCGTTACTTATGACTTGATAAACCAAAATATAAGACCCTCAATTAACTATTGACATTAATCTACGTTGTTCCTCGGTGTTCGATCCCTCACTATACTACATCGCGAGGTTTTGACCAAAGGACCTCAAAATCCTTCTCATCAGGGACAAGGTCGTAAGGCGAAAAGTAGTACACAACACCCCCCGTCTAGCGGCCCTCTACTGTCTCATTGCAAATTCACCATTGTAATATCGAACAACATTATGTCCATATGATCCTTAGTTGTTACTAGGCGAGTGGATTAACGCATGTAAGACTATTAATTGTTGTCGCTTTGAATATAGGTCAAGATTCAAGGATCCTAAACCGTTTGTCCATATTATCTTATTAGCGTGACAATCAATTAATAGGTCATTAATATTGCAAGAATAATGCGTGATTAGAGAAAGTATGTACAAGAATAAGACTTAGAATATACATGAAGGAAGGAGAAAATGACTTTACCTCGAATCGCTATCCAAAGATAAGACAAAAGCAAAAATAATAGTTAGATTTGAAATCGGAACAATGTCTCGCAAAGTGCTATTTACATGAGAAAATCAAAGAAAAAGTTAGTATTGAAATAATATTGAAATCGAATTGAAAATAAAGAAATGAGAGTTTATTTACATTTTTAATTGATGTCAAATAGTTGATATTTTCAATGTTACATGATTCAAAGTGATAAAAACAAGCAAAAATCAAAGAAAAAAATAAAGAGAGAGAAGAAGGAGAGAGTTTTATGAGTTTTGTGGCCTCATAAGGTTAGACCAACAATGCGTGGTCGAACATTCTCGAACGATTGCTTTGAATGCCTTGATCTCTTATTTGAATGGTATTGAATATGTTTTTGAGTGTGTATTGAATTTGAAAAGATTCTTTGAGAGTTTTTGGAAGAGAGGAGAGAGGTCAATGGACGAGAGGGAGAGAGAGAGGAATAGCGTCGAACGTTTTTATCGTCCCAAGTTGCAAATGAGAGGGGGGGTCAGCTTTATTTATAGGCCAAAGCCAAAAAAGCAAGAATTTGGCGCATTGCCTCCCAGAATCTTGCCATTTTTTGGCTGATTTCCCTTGCCTTTTTTGAGATTGGTATAATATAAAATCCGAAATCAAATATCATTTGATTTTATTTGCTCGCGAAATTTTGACACAAAATCACTGATTGATTTGGGGAGATATTCATGTGACCCCATGCTCGGATGCTGCCCCGAAGCTCCCGAAAAATGAGCCGTTTCGCTCGGGTGCGTGTTTTTGCTTACGGAAACTTCCATAACTATTTTTGCACAACTTCAAAAATTATGGAAAAAATATGCCAAAGAATTCCTTGCTAAAACATATGAGTCGTTCAAAATTTCGGTGAATTTTGGAACTTGTTTTCGTAATTTAGATTAATTATTTAAAAAATTAATTAAATTACTGAAAATTTCGAAATTGCCAAAATGCTTAGAAATTCCAAAAATTATAGAAAAATGTCTACAAATAAGGTAAATGTTAAAGAAATTGGAGAATTTACCCTTGTATGATTAGTAGCAACACTAGAACAAGTATTATTGATTATAAAGAGAAAGTAGTAAGAGAAGTAGTAGAAATGGAGTATGAGGATTTTGTTACTGTATTTTATTGTACATACAAAGCCTTCATGCAACCCATATTTATAGGCAAAATGGATGGTTATGATCACATGCTTTACTATTGATTATATAAAATTAATTATTCACCTTAGTAAAAGACATAATAGTTACAACAATAATTGGTGATTTCTCAACACTCCCCCTTGAATAATTTATTCCATTATTATTTGGTTTAGTTGCCTCGTTAAAAACCTTGCTAGGAACAACCAGTGGAAAACCATAGCCAAGGAAAAGAGTACACCTACATTGCATAATATGACTTTTGTACTGCCTCATTAAAAAACCCTTGCCCAGGAAAAACCCTATGGGATAAAAACCTGGTCGAAGGGAAAAAAACAGTGCAGTAAGTGAAATATTTCCCCCTGATTCAACATAACTCATGAGGGTGACGCATGCCGATCTATGTACTATTCCTCAAATTTCTTCGATGAAGTGATTTGGTGACAAGTCGGCCAATTATCACATGATTGAATTTTCTGGACCTCAATTTTCCATTCCCTTTGTAAATCATTGCGTGAAGAAGAGCTTGGTATTATGTGCTTTGTTTTACTCCTTTAATGTATCCTTACTTACTTGAGTAATGCAAGCCCCTGAATTATCTTCGAAGATCAAAGTTGGATTTCTGCAACAGTTTCATTTCACATGCTCCCTGGATGTGGCTAATCATCGTCCTGAGCCATACACACTCACGTACTCTGCTTCATACAAGGCAATCAATTCGGCATGGTTTGACGATGTGGATGTCAGTGTTTGCTTTGTTGACTTCCATGATATTGTAGTTTCCTCATAGGGTGAAACACATATCATTTTAGAGATTTAGCATTTTGGGGTCGGATAGTATCCAGCGTCTGCATACCCAACAAGGGTAGCACTGAGTTTGCTTGGTAGAATAACCCTATTCTTTGTGTTCCTTTAAGGTAACGGAGCAAGTGTTCTTTCCTTTCCAGTGCCTCTTTGTTGGGTGAATTGTGTTCACCTGGCTAATAAATTACTGAGAATGCTATATCAGTCGAGTATTATTGCCAACATCATATGCACCAATGGCGCTTAAGTATGGAATTCAGTACCAAGGACTTCTTCATTTCTTCTCGGGTCGAAAAGGATCATCATTCACATTTAATGATCGAACTATATGGGGCGCTTATTGGATTCTTTGTCCATGTAGAATTGTTTTAACCTTCTTTGTATAATTTGATTGATGGACAAAAATTCCATTTTTCAAATGCTCAAATTTGAGACCAAGGCAAATTTGTCTCCAAGATCTTCATTTCAAATTCTTTCATCAGATGTTTTGCAGTTAATTCAAGTTCTCTGGGTGTCCCAATGATATTAATTAGTCATCAACGTAAACTGCCAATGATTGCGAACCCGATTGAGAATTTTTAATGACACACAAGGAGTGACTTGGTCGTTCTTACCCTTGTTTTAGAGAGATATCATTAAATCATTATACCACATTCGCCCGGATTGTTTCAACCATAGAGTGACTTTTTCAATTTTATGACAACATTTCTTCTAGCTTGTGGTTTTCTGGCAACTTTAATCCATCAGGAACTTTATGTTAAATATCTGTGTCAAGTGTCCCATACAAGTACGAGTACAAACATCCATTAGACGCATTTGTAGTCCTTTTGTAACTGTCAAACTTACCAGAAATCTAATGTAGTCGCCTCAACTACTGGGGATATGTTTCATCATAATCAATTCCTGGCATTGTGAAAAACCTTGTGCCACGAGCCTTGCCTTATACCTGGTAATCTCATTATTTTCATTCCTTTTTCTCACAAACACCCATTTTATATCCGACAGGTTTTACACCTTTGGGGTGTTGGTTATGCTTCCAAATACATTCTCTTTTCAAGAGATTTAATTCTGCTCGATTGCCATTCTTTCCATTTTGGCCAATCTTTTCTTGACTGCATTCATCAACTGATCCTTGTTCGACATCATCCATTCTCTTGGTTCTATGTCGATCGCCATGGGTATGCAAATTTCATCAATGACACAGTTTCCTATTCCATTGTTTCTTGAATGATAAAATTTATTTGATGTCTCACTATTGCAATGCCCTTCCTCTCCTTTGGGGCATCATCATCTTTATTTCAAGATCCCAACTGGAATCTGGATTGTTCCACTAGTTGGATCGTCTTGCTTTTTCATTTTTCGTTGCTTTGGAATCTTTTGACCCAATTGGTCTCCACGCTTTCTGCGAGCATTTCATTTCACCAGCCTTTTCATATTTGGATATATCAATGCGTATAGGAACATTTTCAGCTGGTATGTGATGATTTGGTCCTATTAGTATCTGTAAAGCATCAGGCAATTGATTTGCAATACTTTGTAAGTGAATAATTTTATTCACTTCTTGCTCCAGACTTTTGACCTTGGATCCAACATGATAATTCATTGGATTCCATGTAATTTCAACTTCTTTTTTCTTAAGTGGCACTTTCTCTCCCCCTAAGGGTGGAATATTATTTCGTTGAATATGACAGTCAGCAAATCGAGCCTAGTGACAAGTCACCAGTCATTGGCTCGAGATAGTTAATGATTGATGTGATTCAAATCCCAACATATATTCCCAGCCTCTTGTGGACCCATTTTAGGTTGTTGGGGATGAGCAATTGCGTACATAACTGCACATCCAAAAAATTTCAAGTGGGATATGTTTGGGCTCCTGACCAGAACCAACTGTAATGGTGAAAATTATGATAAGCAGTTAGGTCTGAGTCTAATTAAGGATGCTGCATGTATTATAGGCATATCCCCATGCTGATGATGTAGACCTTGACCCACATTAATAGTGGTCTTGCTATCAATTGGAGTCTCTTGATTAATGATTCTGCTAGACCATTTTGTGTAGTACATGAGCAACGATGTTCACACATAATTCCGATTACATACAATAGTCATCAAAAGATTTAGATGTGAATTCTCCAGCATTATCCATTCTTATTTCTTTATGTATAATCTGGGAATTGCGTTCTAAGTCTATATGATTGAGCAAGTATTTTGCAATGCAACATTTCTAGTTGGCAAGAGACTTACATGTGACCATCGCGTTGAGGCATCTATCAATACCATAAAATAGCGGAACGGTCCGCATGCTGGGGATTGGTCACAAATCATCCCTTGAATCCTTCTAGAAAGTAGGGCTTTCAGTGGCGATTTTGGTAATGATGGTCCTTATTTCAACTTGCCAAGAGAACATGCAGAGCATGGTAATTCAATTGCTCGAGGGATTTTTATCTTCTATTATATAAGTCAAGGGGGGAGCAATGGTGTCCCCCTATGAAATACTTTTCTACCCTTGACAAAAACATAAATTTAATTTACATGTTCATAGAATAAAGAAAGTTTACCTTTCATAGAAAATCAAGTTGACATAAAAAACAAGCATACAAATAGAAAAATATTTTGAAAATATATTGACATTATTAATAGAATTATGTAAGCAAAAAATTTACGTATTTTATCGTTCTACCTAAATATTGAAATTTAATGCAATTCTTATATTATCATTTCATTTTTGTTTGAGAATAAATCATAAATATCTTTGTCTCAGTTGAAATCTTCTAAAATTAATTTTAATTACAAATTAGTAAAAAGATTACTTATATCGTAATAAAAACTTTGCCACCGCACGCATCGCGTGCACAAAATAACTTGTATTCTTTATTGTATGTCCATTTGAATTTTCAATTATCCTTTGCACTCATTCCAGTGCCAGGATGCCAAGTCTATCATGCCATAAATTATTGTGCTGTCATCTAACTTCTGCTTAGATGTCATGTTATTTCAATTGGATGTATTTTTCACACAATACAATCCACTAGAATATGATGGCAATTTTTCATGTATTTGTTTCTTGCCATCCCTTTTTGAAGTGAGACATATAAATCCTTTTGATTTATAGTTATTGTCTCTAGATGGTAACCATTTTTGCGCACATCTTTGAGCTTATGAGGCTTCTTCGAGATTTACTCGAATATAATGCGTCCTTGATTACCAACTTGTTTCCATTTGGAAGAATGACATAAGCTTTTCCAGATCCTTCGATTAATTGGCTGCTCCAGATATTGTGTTAACATTTGTCTTCAAACATTTTTAATTCTGAAATACTCTTTACTTTTTTTAAAATAATGTGTTGTTCCACTATCGAGAAGACATTGAATCTTTGCATCCATCTCCAAATAATTCATATTCTCATAAATAAATAAAGAGGGAAATTAGTTTATAAATAAAGCACATCATATTATTATTATCATACAGATACATTATTGATACAATACAAACATAACAACCATAGACTAATTATACATCATAAGATAGGCATGAACTAATCATATCACATATTCATATGTGCTACATTCTCCAATAATTAAGTTCATTTTCAGTTTCATCATCAAAGAAATCAGAGACATCAAGGCTAGGCACCATTTCATTTGTCTCATTGACAAAATTAGCTTCTGATTTTTGTTATTTAAGAATTTTGATATAAATCAACCAAATGTTTTTGGGTGCGACAATTCTTTCCCCAATGCCCCAATAGCATCCATCTTTTCTTTGGTAGTTACTTTCATTGTGGTGCCCCTTTTGCTTATCATTATTTTTGAAGTTGTTATTCTCAGAGCAACGTTGTTTCTACCATGTCCACGCCTCGCCGTGGTAGTTTCTCTTCCTATTCCTGACCATTTCGCCTCCACGGCCATTAAATCCACCACGACTATGATATCCTCCACGACCATTATAGCTTCCTCGACCATTGTGACCTCCTCGCCCGCCTCTTTGTATTGCATTTGCTTCGGGCGGTATGTTGGACTTTTCAGTTGCATTTGTTTCGGGATTGCTTGTGACCCCGTTGGTCTCTTGTTGTGATTTCATGAGGAGGATATCATTATTTTGCTCAGCCACTAACAATACCGACAACAGATCTGAAAATTAGTAATCTTCTTTCTCGGTATTGTGCTTGCAAGATGACATTACCTGCATGAATGTTTGTAATGTTTGTTAATCATCTCTGCTTCAGTGACAATTTCATTACAATTTTTCAACGTGCCACTATTCTATACATGGCCGAGTGTGTAATCACAGACACTTTTGAAATCTTGAATCGTAAATGTTCCAATCATATTTTGCTTTTGGGAGTAGCACCATTTGGTGTTCCCATATCTATCATTCAAGGTATTCCATAATTGTTTGGGATCATTTACAAACAAATATTCATATTTCAAACTTTCATGCATGTGGTGTCTTAGGACACCAAAGCTTTGCCTTTTCTTGGTCTGAGGGAGATAATCACCAAGAATATTGGAGTCATGAATCGTATGCGCAAGACCTTGTGCTTGTAGTAGCATTTCGGCATCCTTTTTCCATTGGAGGTACCTTGCCCCGGCAAGTCCAGTGGGTCAAATTGTTTCTTGATTATATCTCCCATGTTGACTACAATTCAATTTATTTTATTAGTGTATATTATGATAATAAATCCTTATTATATATTATCATCTCCCCCTTATTTTTATCAAGAGCTAAAACAAACATATATATAAAAGGGGAAAAGAGATTTAATCAAACAAACAATACAATATTATTGATATAATATATAATTCAATACATCATAAGACTACAAAATGCACATTTCTCATTAATTAACTAAAGAACAAGAAACATGTGCATTTTCCGTAAAGTAAAGATTATCATCTACTTATTTAATATAATTAAAACATGATGGCAACTAGTAATACAAATAATGCGGCTATTAAAAATAAGTAAAACTCTAATTGCCTTAGATTTCTTCGAAAGATGGCAATGAATGAAGTATGGTGGTTGTTGGTGGAAGCCATGGTGGTCGAAAAATTTAATGGATGAGAATGATATGAGTGGTGGAGAGTAAGTGAGGTAAGTGTGAATGTAAGTAGGTAGAAATAAGTAGGGGGTATAAGTTTTTAACTGTCAAAATACTGTATCGCAGTCAATAATTGTTGTAACAGTTTAAAATCGGATGGTAAAGAAACCTTATAAGTTTTAAAGTTGAAATATATCACACTGGGAATGAGCCTTAGTGTCCGAACACTCATGATCGGTATAAAGATCTTTGGGTTCGAAACAAAAAATTTGATGTATCATTAAGATACATCATTTTTTTTTTTGTATTTTATTTTATTTTCATTTTATAAAATGGAGAAGTTAAAACGGCACGTGCAATGAAAAATTACAGATTTTATTGTCGTTTTTCAGAAGAAAAACAAACATTGTAGTATTAATAAAAAAGTCTACAAAACAAATAGTGTAAAGAAAAAAAATAGTTAGTCAAAAACATATGCAATGAAAGTTTACGTAACTTGTTAGCAAAACCTCCATATAAGACATAAATAGTATTAGCTAGCATAATAAGATAAAAATAGTAAGAGCATGGACAATAATGCAACATAATAAGCATGAGTAATAATAAGAGAAAGAGTTTACTCCCTTTATTGTACCATGCATAGGTACTTGTGATGAAGAAGCTAGTTTTGTCCATAGTTGTCCAAAATCATGTCATATATGGAGTGGTCAAAATTTGTCCAAAGTAGAGTCATATATGGTGTCCAAAAATTTTACTTAGGAAAGTTAGTAGTAGTTATTAAGTCCATCATAGAATTGTAATACCAATTAGTCCATGAGAACTTATATACATATGTACATATTGTTTAACATTAGGTGAGTAAATATTTTCCACTCCATATATTTAGCATTAAGTCATTAAGTCAAGTAGAATTAGTATCATTTGAGTTTCTGATATAGAAGATCCGAATAATCGGCAACTATAGAGCATACTTCTCAAAATGATTTCTTAAATCAATAATGAGTAAACAGTTAGAGAACTAATAAGTAAGTTTTAGATTATTACCTCTTAGAGATCGAACTCGTGCTGATAACGTGTTAAGAAATTGGAGAATTTACTTGTATGATTAGTAGCAACACTAGAAAAGTATTATTAGATTTAAGAGAAGTAGTAGAAATGGAGTATGGGATTTGTTACTTGTATTATTGTACATACAAAGCCTTCATGCAACCCATATTTATAAGGCAAAAATATGATGGGTTATGATCACATGCTTTACTATTGATTTATTTACTAATAATAATTATTCACCTTAGTAAAAGAATAATATGTTTACAACAATAATTGGGATTTCTCCAACAGTAAATCATTTTGAAATTAACATTATTTTAAAGGGTGCTTTGGACAAGAAAAGGTGCTTCGACTTTGCAAATCGAGATTCTAGAGCATTGTTTCAGGCAGTTGTTCTTTAGAATTGGACCAATTGCATTGTGGTATAGTTTTATCATTGGCCTTTATGGAGGGGCAAATGTAGGTATATACAGTAGGGAAGCAAAATATTATTGTTGAATCGTTACTCATATTAATAGMCAATTGAGTAAGGAGATTTTGCCAAGTGAGATTTGGRGTGGGAGTTTTAATAAGAAAGGAATAGATTGCATGTAACAAAGCTGAAATGTTATTCGAAGTCCACAATGATTTAAAATAAAGTCCACATTTCGTGTGGATTCCCCATAATGCCTTTATTTTTTTTACGCGGGGCACATTCAGGCGCCTCCACCATGGTATGGGCGCCTGAAATAGACGCCACGACCATGGTTCGGTCACCTATTTCAAGCGGTACCATGGTCGGGCCGCCTATTTCAGACGCCCCAAATTAAGGAATTTTTTAAGGGGAGCTTGAAATAGGCGCCCCGACCATGGTTTTCATGGTTGGGGTGCCTATTTCAAGCGYTCATTCAAAAAAATTAAAAAATTATCATCGTTCTATTTTTTCATGACATTTTCGAAACTACATGCGAAATGTGGATTGCTTTTTAACTTTTAAGTCCATCATTTTGGACTTCAAATAACAATCTCTAACAAAGGAGCACTTATTTATGCACTCCAAATTAGCAACCGCTTTAGCAATGAAAAATTTTTTAGGACTGCTAAAGTGATCGCTAATTTAAAGTGCGAATTTTTATACTGAAGTGCGAAAACCACTCGTAAGAAAGCCACAAAGGATTGAGATTTTTAGGAGGGATGGTTGATTTGTTGATTTGTCATCTCCTAATTTGCCTTTGTCGTTTTTCTAATCCTAACTTTCTAATACTAGAAACTTTCGGAAAAGTACCTTTCGATTATTAGACACTCTCTTTCTCTCTCTTCTGCAATCGAAGAAGAAGAAAGAGAGAAGAAACGCGTGAAAATTGAGCCACTATTCAATCATTCCAATGGCGCCTCAAGATGACCAGCCTGAACTAAAACCCGAATCCATTGATTCTTCTCAAGCTCTCAATAAACCTATTTCCACCATTGTCATCTTCATCGGTATTTTCTCTCTCTCCTTCATCTTCATCTTCATCTTCATCTTCCCGTGTTATTAATTTTCCAGATTTTTGACACTTGGCATTTCGTTGATTGATTGTTTGATTTGGTGGAATTCAGCGATGCATACCGAAGCCCTACCTCTTGTCAATAGGTTTCAGCTCAAAGAAGATCATGATTCTGTGTTAGTTTTCTGATTCTTGTTTTTATAATTTTTTTCGCTTGTTGAATTGTTTACTTTGATGTCTTCGTTGTTTTTGAGGTTCTGTKGATTTTCCTTGATTATGTTGTACTCGTACTTATTCAGAAATGGAGCAACTTATTTTGCATTTTTGATGAATTTTTTTGATATTACTACTTCAATTAGTGTACTGAGCAAACGAATTGAGGTTATTTGATTGCTTAGTATTCATAATAGGTTTTAATTCATTGCATTCGTGATGAAATTCTTCGATTATTTTTGTGTTTAAACCGTTGAAAGGTTTAGTATGGTTCAAATTGCTCTATAAAAGAAGAGCATTATTGATTAAAGTGAGTTGAAGTGGTCATAAATATCTGAATATCAGTTAATATTGTTTAGGATTCTTATGTGAAAAAGTCTTCCTTAACAGTCCAATTGTCTCACTATATTAATGCATGATGCAATTGTTCGATTGATTGATTATAAACTGCCGTGGTACACAAGAGACTGGGCTACAGGCTTACAGTTGCGGAGAATGATGTTAAACATGTTGAATTGAATTATTTGAATATGATTGACAAATAGACATTAAATTGTTAGATGTTCCCTTTCGATTAAACTATTTTTTTTTATATGTAATTATGTAGTTAGTTAACAACTTTGAATGAGTAGCATCAACATTCAACAGCAGCTGTCCCTACCATTTTATATGTTGACATAAATCTCAATCAGAAGATGTTTGACCTGTCTAGTTTTACCATGGAGATAATATACGATTTTACAGGGTTGCTGTTTGTCCTGAACACTGGTCAAGTTGTGATTTTTGAAAGGTTACTAGCATCACAAATTATTAGAAGCAACTTTGAGAACATTACACCTGATGTCCAAAAATAAGGCGCACAATCATTCTTTACTGTATTGTTTGGGAAGTGGACTCTTGTAGAACGTAAACCACATGTATACCAGTATACACGTGCTGAGAATCAAGTTGTTAAACCTTTTGGGAAGAAATACGAATAGAAGGGACCTAACTGGCTGACTGCAATTTATTTAATATTTCTGTGAGCTAATAATTTTTGTTAGAAGTTATTGGAGGTGTCAAGTTAGTTACATGGGGAAGTGTTAGTAGAATTAGAATAAATAGGGTTGTGTAAGAGAGAGAATTCATTCAGTGAATTGTTTTGACTCTTTTTGAGTAGTTTTACTCTGATAGGGAGATCTCTGTTCGAATTGAGGAATCTTCTGTACTGTGGAAACTTCCCGTGTTTCTGCATACCTCCATACCAAACCACTTTTAGGCCAATTTTTCTTTTCCAAGTTATTTGCTTGTGAAGTTGCACTTGCTAGATACTTGATAGCTTCATTTGCTGTTATCATTGCAGTTCTGAATTTCTAAAAACCTAACTTGTTTTGTTGGGCTATAAAACACTGTCATGTTCATAAAACGAATATGAATGTGGCAGAAATGTGTATGCTACATTGGATGTGTGGGCATACAGGAAAGGGTAAAAAAAGAAATGAGGTTATTTGAAAGGTGAGGGTTGTACTAATTGAGTATAAAATGAGGGAGAATCGTTGAAGATGGTCTAATCATGTGAGTCATAGGCCAGTGAAGCAGCGGTGAGGAGGCTCGAAGAGTGGAAAAGGGAGAGGAAGGTGAGAGGTAGAGGAAGACTGGAAAGCGATATGAAAGTTTTTGGGACTTGGAGGAGAGCGGGTGAAAGCGATATGAAAGTTTTTGGGACTTGATAAAAGTTTGGCTTCAAACAGGAAGAATGGAAAGAGAAAATATATGTTGACAATTTATGCGATTCTCTATATTGATTCATGTTTAGCCGACCCCAAATCATTTTGGGATTAAGGGTTTGTTGGTGTTTCTCATTGGCCATTTATATTTGTTAATTTTGAGTCTATCTTTTACCTTCTATACTGTGTTGTTTTTAAATACTTCATATAATTTCTTCACTTGTATCCAAGATTGGAGATCATGTGCCTGATAGAGCTTTTAATGATTTTTAGGTTTCCGAAAGGGGTTCCTTGGGTGAGATATCATGGCATGTACAAGAATTTGCATCTGAATATTGTGCAACCTGGGAAAGATCTTGCACTAGGTAGGCTCTATTTGTGTTTTTCCTTTTCTTTTCTTCCCTGGTTTATCCCTTATGATCAGTGTTTTGTCCCTTTTTTTTAATGGTTTCTAAGGATGCCAAAAGAAAGCCGGTTGCTGAAGACTTTCGCTTGTAGTCATATCCATTTTAAACTTGCTCTTGCAAAAAATATTATTGGCTCTGCAGTTTATAAGAACTTCTGTATAAAAATTATGTTGTTTGGTAAAACATAATGGTACTCCCTCTGTCCTATGTTCTTAAAAGATTGTCACATTTCCTATCTTGGTTGCATCAATCGCACAACTTCTCTATATTTTTGTCCGATCCCACATGCTAGAAGATAACCTCCCCACTCAGTACAACTCTAAAAAAGTGTAGGAGCTCTATACATTTTTCTCTATCCCACATGCTAAAAGACAATGTGTGTGTTTTTACAAAAGGTTTTATAAGGGTTGTTTATTTTTATTTTATACAAAAAGTTGCTTTCAAATTGTTTATTTCCTCAGACTTAATACTTCTATAACAATGATATTGTATTAAGTTTGATAGCTCTGCAGTGTGTAATTTCTTGTTTTTTATGAATTGCTGACCTTTTGCTGTCCATGAACTCTTACATCTAGGTGTTGATAGTGTTGGCACAGTCTCTGCATCTCTTGTCATCTATGCGACTATTCAGGCGCTAAAACCAGACCTCATCATAAATGCTGGAACTGCTGGTGGCTTTCAGGTACATTGCAAAGACTTTCATGTTGATTTATCCTTGCTTTTGACTCCTATTTTTAATAGTCATCTCGGCGCTGGTATTTAAAATTTCTCGTTCTTAATATTTGTGTGACTTTCATCTTCCTCATCACCTGGTCCTTTGCATTTCCAAATGTCTTCTCCTTTGCTGTCCATTTTTAGTGTTGAATTCATGTCTCTTTTTCTGATTTGGAGGTCTGCATGGTTCAGTTGCGCTGTGGGGGATAACCAGTTACCTTGGCATAAAATTTCAAAATTATCTGATGTTCTAAAGCTGTTATCTAGATGAAGCTAAATACTCCCTCTATTTCTATTTATATGCATCAATTTTTGGTTGCACATACTCCTAGGCAAGTTTTGTTTGTGTGTGTGAAAGGAGCAGAGAAAGAATGAGGTGCATCAGTGCATGTGATGAAGGAGATACTGAGTGAAATGATGTGCAAAAAAGGAAAGAAACATTTGTTACTTATAATATAGAACTTTCCTAAATGGAAACTGTTGCACATAAAAAGAAACAGATGAAATATATATCTCCTCAGGTAGTTGATCACCTAAGGGATATTTCAGTGCATGGACAATGGAAATTGGAATGGGATTCTTTATATATTTTTACTCCGTCCTTTCTTCCTTCCATACTTCAAATATCTTCTTTCTTGCTGTAAAGTTTTGGCTGAAAGACTAATTTTTCTTTTTCATGGGATATATGCATATGTTTTGTATAATTGTATCCATGGAGCAATGTGAGCTTTTTTCTGAACAATGAAATTTAGTTATTTTTTCTTTTCAAGTCTCTACTTCTATCAACCTCTTACAGTTATATTGATCCTGTAATTTTTTCTTCATGAATAGATTAAGTACAGATGCTTCCTAGTTGCTTCAACTTTTACTTATTTTCAGGCAAAAGGAGCAGCCATTGGGGATGTCTTTCTTGTTTCAGAGGTTGCATTTCATGACAGAAGAATTCCTATACCTGTAAGTATCGATTTTATTGAGCTTCACCTTTTTTTTATATCTTTTTGTGAAAGATATCATCCTCGGTCCTCCATTACAATGGGCTAGCTATGACAAAAAGTTGGTTGGGACCGTGCTTGCATGTCTGTCTATTGCCCAACTGTGTTTGATGATAATAGTCATTCAAATTTTTGTTTGATGGCCTTTGCCCGTTGTCAGTGGGATTTTGCGGTCATTTATTGCTTTTAAATTGTGTCATCTTGTTACCAAAATGGTGGCCTATCCTAGTTGATAAAGTTAAAGAAGAATTGGTTTTAAATTGTTGCTTCTTTCTCTATTCTGAGAGCTTCTTCATATGAGGGTATAAAGATAAATTATTTGTCTTGATAATTTTTTGTGCTTCTTGCTTTGCAATCTTATGATTTTGGAATCCGCCTTTAAAACATATTGAAGAGTAGGAAAAGGATTATGAAATTTTATGCACTAATTGTTTTTCCACAGTAGTTTAACTCTGTCAACCAATTTATTTAAAATGAAATATAATAATTATGTTTCTTGATTTTGTTTGTAAAGCTGTGTTATGTGGACTCTTATGCTAGTGGCTGACAAGAATCCGTGTCAAGAAATCATATTTGATTTAATTAAAAAGTTTGCACATTGTTGGTTTTGTGTCAAGTACTCAAGTGTCTATATCCATGTTGTTGTCCGACTTGGATACTTTTGGTTAAATAGGGAGTCCAAGTACCTCAATTGTCAAATGTCAAGTGAAGCATTAATTTGTTATGTTTAAGGATGTTGAATTAGCAACCTTTCTACTTCCTCCGTTTTGAATTATTTGCTTCATTTCTAAAATTGCGGGCTCCTAGGCAATTTTTGGAGAAGAAAGAGATAGAGGGAGAAAAAAAGAGCTCGTGCGAGCGGAGAGAGATAGAAAGAGTTTTTTGTCCAAAAAAGAAGTGTAGCAAATAATTTGAATTTCCATAAATATAAAGTGTAGCGAGTAATTTGAAATAGAGGACTTACCTATGGAAATTAGAAACTAAAGGTGAAAGTCGTGGGTTCTCACTTATGATTTATGAGCAAGGGTGTGCGTTTTCTGCCATGGAGTTGCATGTTAACCACATCACCACATTATGATTGCATGGTAAAAGAATTTATCAACTGTTAACCATAGTCATGAATGTTTTGTGATCAGGTTCAGCTTTTAAATTACGTTTTCTCCTCCAAAGTGTTTTTGGTTTTGAACCTTTCGATATATGGAAGTAATGGAAAAGCTTAATTGCGAAATGATTGTGTGTAGTTGTCTTAATCTATATTCATAATGCAGGTTTTCTCTTATCTTTTTCACCCTTTTTCTCATACTGCTACTTTATTTGGTTGTTACCCAATCCTAGTGTGTTATTCTTTATTTGTTATAATACTCTTTTTGCAGTTTTAATAATTATGGTTATTCTCATTCAGTAGGAGTACTCTACTATTTTATTTAACTTTGTTATATTAACTTTTTTTCATCATTATTACAAAGTTTTTTTTTCTTGCCTTGGATCACTCACAGAAGAAATTTCATTTAATTTTGCTCAATTAGGTTATTAGGCATGACCACTTGAGCTATCTACTTCTTGTCCTCAGTTCTCAATTCTCAATGTCCACTTGTACTTCTTGTCTTGTCAAATTTAAAATCAATCATAAGGTTTATACTGGATAATTAGGTTTTTTTTTTTTTAATATACTAAAGCTGGCTATAAGCTTTCCTGAAATAAAGGGTGAATGAGTTGTTTGATACGGAGTATGAAAAATGGTTTTACTCCCAACTTTGTTGATAAAAGGCCAGTTTCTTTTAGTTTGGCATGTGGAATGTTCTTTTCTGCTACTGATCCTATGTGAAAGCATCATGGAGTGGTATTAAGACTTTTTTTTCTGCAATGTAACCATCCAGAGGTATGTCATGAGATTGGAGTGGTATTAAGACTTTTTTTTCTGCAATAGTCTTTGTGTCTCCAATGAAGATAAGGTCCAACCAAATGCTAGATCTGGGAAGGGCTGTTATGCAATCATCAAATCATCAATAATTCCATATGTAATTTTCAATTTTTCTTAGGCTAAAGCTGAAGTGAAAACAGGTGATGAATGACTGGAAATTTTGATCTGAAAGCTTGTCTAAAAACTGTCTGTTTCGTGAAAGTATTTTAATTGCTAATGGTAATTGTGAACAAAATCAACAAATGTAAGACTGTGATATGCTTTAGTATTGGGTCAAGAGTTTCTTTCTTTCTGTCCATATCATCCTGATAAGAGAAGTATACTATATAACAGAAACATTCTTCTAACCTTTTAGGGTACTCCGTAATCTGTTTCAAGGGAGTAAATTCCGTATAAGCCTTTTACATTCAGCTAGTTCTAGTAGGAAACTCTATAAACAAAGTTACAAGTTCTCTATTCTATATGGTGCAAGGTTTTCCTTGAGAAGACTTATTCGCCTTATTGGAATTCTTTCATATAAGTAGTTTGGTGTGAATTATTTTGTAATTTTTAATATCTATTTAATCTTAAGTTATGATTGAGACTCATGTTTATATAACATAATTTGTTCTCTTGAGAGGTCTAGGACTACTTTTCTATGTTTTGGGTGCAAGCAAGACTTTTCCCCTCTTCAACATTGCTTTTGTTTTACTTCTCATAGACGTGAAGTGGCTATACATTTGTTAATGCTCTTTGTTTGTTCATTTGGGAAAACATAGATTTTAGAGGCTAAAGCTATCTATGAGGCTCAATTTTACTAGCTGTGTTCCATTAATCTACATGCATTTCTTACCAAAAAAATATTTTACGTTTGTAGGTTTTCGATTTATATGGTGTTGGTCTACGGCAGGCCTTCTCAGCTCCTAACATCTTGAAGGAGTTGAATTTGAAGGTAATCTTTAATGCTATAAAATTTGAAAGGCTCTACTTATCATTAAGACAGTAATGGATCTGATGCAAAAGTGTTTATCCTTACTAGTTAGAATTTAAAATTCTGCTGAAAGATTGCTGTATAATTTTCCCTCGTTTGTATTTTAATTTTGGTTTATCATTCCTTCTACGCCCCGGGGTGGTGGGGCCATGGGGGATGGAGGGTGGAGGCGGAGGTGTCAGATGCTCATTGAGTCACTGTATCAAAGAAGTGCCTTGTTTAGCGCCAAATCCAACTTTGAGAAGAAGTTTACTGTGGATGAGAATGGGGCTAGTAATTTGGGGCTTCCCAGTGGGAAACTGGATAAAAATTTGGGATGAAGAAAGAATTTGAATGTAGCTGCAGTTTTTCTCGTCTATCATTTTATTTCTTCAGATGAAATCGGCAAAAGTTTTAAAGAGACCTTTTATCCTGCTGTTTCAGATTGGAAAATTGTCGACTGGCGACTCTTTGGATATGTCCCCACAAGAYGAGGCTTCAATTTCCTCTAATGATGCTACATTAAAGGATATGGAGGTAATATTTCCTTCAGAGTTTTGTGTTATGGCAATTGCAAGAATATCCATGCCAATATATTGCTAGACAATATCTAATAATTAGAATGTGAGACACCAAACAATTAATATACTTGTTATATGTTGTTTATATGTGAGACATCATTTGTTAATATGTTGTCAAGATAGTAAGTTCCACATGCTCATCAGATAGTAAGTTGCGTTAAATCATGTTATTATATTGTAGYTTTGTGCCTGACTAGTAGTGAAATTTGGAAGGTTGGCAATGGGGTTTTACCCATTTGCTCGTTTGCATGAACTTAAAATTAGCAAACAAYGGCCTTTGCTGAGCATGTGATAATCAAAGTTAGTCTTCAATTCACCTAGCTTTAAGTGTATGAAACACAGTCGTGCTTGGGACCATTGCTTAACAGTTGTGGTGTCAAAAGCAGCTCTTCTATGTCTTCTTTCTGTGTTGCATTTTCAATTCACTAGGCGTCTTGGCTTTTTCATCAGTGTTTTGACTGGAAGTTCTTGATGGTTTCAGGGTGCTGCCGTTGCATATGTGGCTGAGCTCCTGAAAGTACCAATTATATTCCTGAAGGCAGTGACAGATATTGTTGATGGTGATAAGCCCACTGCAGAGGAGTTCTTGCAAAATCTGGCTGCTGTCACTGCTGCACTCGATGAGACGGTCGCTAAAGCTATAGATTTCATCAATGGAAAGAGCCTGTCAGAAATCTGAGATCTCTTTTTGTCGCTATTCTTTTCAAYTTCGTGACACAGACATGGAAGTTTGTGAGCTCTCATGATACACTTMTATTGAGACTGCACATCGCAGAAATGAATCTACCACTRAGCTTTTGTTTTCGGGTAGGTGGRGATGGCTGTCGTCCGTCTATCTAAGGTGTATTCATGGATTGATGAGTTTCTATAGATAAATGAATTAGTCTCATAGTGAAAATTAGATTARTWTATACATTAATAGATCARTGGCTTYTAATTACATTTTCATTAATCAAATATTCMTTTTGCAATATTTGTGAAYAGTCTCATACTCTCATGCTAGCCTTTGYTGCAGTCATAACCCATTTTAGCCTTTTAGGCTCAGACTCCTCWGAGCCTTTGGGAAGTTCACTCTTTTCAACCAAGTACGGAGTAACGTTCACAGTTTACACCATCATCGTTACTTCTGGTTTATTTATTTTCAACACTTTAAATAAGATGAATAGAACAAACCCTATYTGTTAATTAAATTTTATTTTTATTTTTACCAACATGTCATAATGCGGAGTACAATATGACATTAATGCTGAATATTCATAGCAAGAAGTTGCTCAACTTTCCCTCTGAAAGATAAATTCAYGAAGGAGAAAAATTACTTCTATTAAATTCCCTCACTTCAACTAAACAAATGGTGCAGAACCTAATCACTTCACCAAAATCACACCTTCAAAGCAAAAAAGATTAGCAATTGCACAGAATTTATGCTTCTTAACTACTACTTGTTTGATAATTAATAACATATTTACAAGAATGCTGACCTAAAAATCTTTCTACATTTCCCTCACAATAATTGCTTTTCAAGAATAATTTAATACATTAAGCTTACAATATGCAAATAGATATATATTACATGCATCCTCCTTCAAAGTTTAATACATTGAACTAACATTGTTGATCAAAATCCTAAACACATAGTTTGAGCTTGTTGTTTAAGAGAATATGGGAATTCAAGATATCAAAGTTGATGTAATGTCAAAGAAGGCGACACCCGGAAAAGCGACCATTCTAGCACTTGGTAAAGGATTCCCTCATCAACTAGTAATGCAGGAGTTTTTGGTTGATGGATACTTCAGAAACACCAACTGTGATGATCCTGAGCTCAAGGAGAAGCTAAATCGCCTCTGTATGTACCTCCGTCCCTCTCTTTATTATCTAATTGGTCTCGTTATTACAATTTRTTTTCGAAAATTTCCTACATTAATTGAAGGATGATCATACATTCCAACAATTGAGGAGTATATATTATTCATGATMCTCAATCATTAGATTAAGCTTTTGGTTGAAGCATCGGGAGACCCTGCTCACGAAGGGAACACAAAAACGCGAAACGTTGCACAACTATATGATCCCCGTTAGAGAATGTCTTATAGTTATGAACTTATTATGATCAAGTGTRTTTGGTGTTTTTGCAGGTAAGACAACAACAGTGAAAACAAGGTATGTGGTGATGTCAGAAGAGATCCTCAACAAGTACCCTGAGCTTGCAATTGAAGGCCGGCCCACAGTGACCCAAAGACTGGATATCTGCAACAAAGCTGTCACCCAAATGGCAATTGAGGCCTCCCAGGCCTGCATTTCAAAATGGGGAAGGCCCATTTCTGACATTACCCACTTGGTGTACGTGTCCTCCAGCGAGGCCCGTTTGCCGGGCGGAGACATCTACCTTGCAAAAGGGCTTGGGCTCAGGCCCGAGACAAATCGGGTCATGCTCTATTTTTCCGGGTGCTCCGGTGGTGTTGCCGGCCTCCGAGTGGCCAAAGATATAGCAGAAAACAACCCTGGTAAGTATTAAGGTCTGGTTTTATTTTCTTAGCTTAGTTATAGAATTTCATGMTTCGTTAATAATTAGTCACACGACATCCATATAAATATTACATGYGGGAAAACCCTCCATACTTSGCATACGTGACAATATGTCTAGGGGTACATTACATTCCTTATGCAAAACTRTGGTAATCTAAGTTATTAAGAAGGGATACATTTTGTTATTTGAGGCTAAAATCTTAAGTTTTAACATATTGAATTGGTTTAATAGGTAGCAGGGTTCTACTAGCAACTTCAGAAACTACCATCATAGGGTTTAAGCCACCAAGCGCCGAGAGGCCATATGATCTTGTAGGGGTGGCGTTATTTGGGGATGGTGCCGGGGCAATGCTGATCGGTTCTGACCCTGATCCAGCTATCGAGCGACCCCTTTTCGAGCTCCACACTGCCATCCAACATTTCTTGCCTGATACTGAGAAGATCATAGACGGGAGGCTAACAGAAGAAGGCATAAGCTTCAAGCTAGACCGAGCATTACCTCAAATAATTGAGGACAACATTGAAGGTTTTTGTGGTAAGTTGATGGAAGACATYGGTATGACTAACAAAGACTATAACAAGATATTTTGGGCAGTGCACCCTGGAGGACCGGCAATCCTGAATAGGCTCGAAAAAAGACTCGAATTATCACCGGATAAACTGATTGCTAGCCGCAGAGCTTTGGCTGATTACGGTAATGCTAGCAGCAACACAATTGTGTATGTGATGGAGTATTTGATGGAAGAAGSCAAGAAACTGAAGAAGGAACAGAAGAATGAAGATGAATGGGGCTTGATATTGGCTTTTGGTCCTGGTGTTACATTTGAGGGCATTCTTGCTAAGAATCTTATCATTTGAAGATAAATTTTAAGTTACTGTGATCTTCATTTGCATCAGATAATGCAAACCTATTGTTTGTATGCTACATAAAAGACTTAAACTGTTCAAGTTTAAGTGCGTTTGATTTGATCAATTGCATAAAAGTTTGAAGTTGATTGTTTTAGGTGATGTGTTTTAAGAAGTAATTCCTATCAATTCTATACATTAGAGCCTTCAAAATCGAAATTTAATTAACATTGTCAAAGACTTAAATTGCTGCAAATTCTGTGCTCTGTTCATCAACACACACTGACACATTGCTAACTCTTATGAAGATCAATGCCCTAGGACAATTATGATCACCAACAACTCTTATCAACGGGCTAGGATCCTCTAGAGTTTTCAAAGAACTCTAATGGTAGATTTCCATACGTTTAGTGTAYTTTTCATCTTTTTATTTTGCATGGTCCCACCCATTGTATGTAATAACAAYCATTTGATGTTTTTCAACTGTCTAGATTTATCCTAACCCCTTATCAACACAAAATTTTATTTTATTTTTGGCAAATTGAGAAATGTTATGGTCGTAACAAGTTCATTGCTTGGGCTAACTTGGCTCTTTCAAAGCTCTATGCTCAACCAAGCTTTTGAACTCTTGGGCTAACTAGATCGAGCCCAAAGACTTAGCATACAATTATACAAAAAATATATCAAACCTATTTGTTAAGGARAGTACTTCACATGTGTCTCACATTACAAGAATGAGTAGACAATGACCGATATAAGTCAATGGGTTACTCCACCTATCACCATATGATTTTAGGATGGAACCCGTTGGACTTATGTGTGATATATTGTTCTTCTTGTGTGGGCTTGTGTCTGGCCCACCAAGGTTTGTCTCTATTCAATATAATATCCACTCAAAATGTTTTACAAGTTAAATATCTAACCTCCGTGTAAGAGATCGTCTCGCCATCGAAAATTTGAAATCTGTTTTGATTATGTTGTTAAAATCAAATGTTTTTTTTTTCCGACAAGGTACACTGGTGAAACCCTACACTGATTCTGTCTCATAAATTATGCAGTGGGGGACAGGGAATAATACCCCGACATAATGACGGAGGTGAGGTTCGACATCGGGGCATGCCCAAGGAAGGTGGGAAGCTTACCACCAAGCTATCACCCACCAAACTTACCACCATGTTTTCTTAATTTAAAGATACAATAGAAAATAGTAAAAGTAAAATAAAATATATAGACTAATTATTGAAGGAACTCCAAATATATTATAAGTAAAATAAAAATCAAATGTGATGGAATACAATTTTTAAATCATTGTGATTAAATACATAAAATATTGCAGCAGCCCATCTATTTACATTACATTGAGAATGTCTTTCATAAAATATTGCAGCAACTTAGAAATAAAGACTAGTGGTAATTAATAATGGGTACAAATCTCGTGTCCCACTTATTGTCCCATATCACGTCCTATTATATCTGATTGGTTTACGTTCTTTTAAAAATCAATACTCTTTATTTAGCACTTAAAAAAAAATTAAATACATTTTAAAAAATTGTAGACCAATCACATTTAATGGGATATGTACTGGGACCCATCAAATTATAGGTAATGTTATATGCAAGTGTTACCTACTCCTATAATAATTTTAATACTACTAAAAAAATGTTTATTTTTAGTTCCTTATTATGTACTCCCTCCGTCATGCAAAGATAGCAACACTCATATTAGTGTTACTTAACTTTGGAAATAAGGTTAATTGTAATTAAGTGTATGAAAAGACTATTTTACCCTTATAGGAAACAAGGGATCGGAAACCACCACACCACCACCACTCACGCTGCCACTACACCACTCGGCCACCGCCCCCCAACAGCGCCACCCACCGGAACCACACCACTCACGAGCTACCCTCAATCAGCACCCACCACACCACTCGCGAGCCACCACCAAACCCAATCGAAACCCCTCCAACACTCGAAACCACCACCACGTACCCCTCCACAACTCGAAACCCCTGTCGAAATTGCTTTAGTAGTATAGATCGAAGAGAGAGAGAGAAAAGGGAGTGGGGTGGTTGCGATCTTTGGATCGTGGTGTTTGGGAGGTGTTTGGGAGGTGTTTGCGGGAGGCGGCTGCGGCGGCGGTTGGGGGGCGACGGTTGGGCGGCGGCAGCGGCGGCGACGATTGGGTGGTGCAAGTAAGGTGATGGTGGCTGAAGAGAGTTAGGGTTTGGAGAGAGAGGGTGTGAAATTGATTTGGAGGTTTTGTTTGATGAATGATTATGAATGGTTAGGGGTTTTGTTTGATGAATGGTTATGAATGGTTAGGGGTTTTGTTTGATGAATGGTTATGAATGGTTAGGGGTTTTGTTTGATGGTAGAAAGTAGTTGAGGAAGTTAAATTTGGTAGGAGTAATTAGTTTAGGTTAAGATGAATTAGGATATAAGTATTTTAATTTGTTATTGTTTAGAATATTTAGTAAGGGTAGTGTTGTAATATTATTATTAAAAACTTTTCAAAAATAGAAAAAAATAAAGTGTTGCTATTATTATGTGACACCCATTTTAGGAAAGTGTTGCTATCTTTGCGTGACGGAGGGAGTGCAATATAACAATAATGACTCAAAATTAGGACATATGTAGACAGATTGGAGTTAAAGAGCTTGAGCATGAGTTAGCATTCATGGGAAGCAAGTAGAGGTGTCAATTCAGTTCAACAGTTCAGTTCGTTTCAGTTCAAACGTASAAATTCTCAGTTCGGTTTAGTTAAAAAAGTAATTCAGTTCAGTTTAGTTTAGTTGATGCAAAAACCAGTTCAGTTTGGTTCAGTTACAGTTTATTTCAGTTTTAACCAATCAATTCAACGGTTTAAACAATTCGAACCAYAACCTTTTTACACTTATCRACCATTTTTTCAGTTTTGAATCAGTTAATTTCAATTTGAAACCTATTTCACATCAGTTCAGAGTAAGATTGTCTCAATTTATATGTATCCACAAATTTGTTAATTTTTGTACCGAGATTAYGAACGAAGGGTGTTTGGTTCATTTGCACGACGACTAACAAATTTTTACCGATTGRTGTCTTGGATCGRACACTGTGTCGGTTAAACCATGAAATAAACTATTCGATTAGTTGTAWACGATATTAGTTGAACCTGTTGTTTAGATATGTCACTTATGTGTTTGAATTTAAATAACTTGTTATTATTGCCTTGTTAACTAATTAGCTCTTATTATTATTATTATTATTATTATTATTATTATTATTATTATTATTATTATTATTATTATTATTATTATTATTATTATTATTATTATTATTATTAT
>SNQN01000378.1:0-84762 GCA_008642245.1 Bassia scoparia | reverse complement strand
TTATAGTAGATCTTGTGTTTTTTTCAAATATTCAAAAAAGAAGATATTCTTCAAATTTTGAGTTTGAATTTCATTTTTTTTATATTTATAGTAGATTGTCTTTCTTATTGAATGTTGATTTCTAAAAATAATGTATTTTTAAAATTTTAAACTATAGAAGCATGAGAACTTGTAAAGTTGTACATGTGTGCGATTAAGCTGCATGTGTGATGACCTTCAGCCGACAAATGCTTTTTTGTGAAGATTTGAAGGTATGTCAACTTCTTATGTTTAAATATGTGTTGTTTCTTTCCTTTTTAGAGTTTTCTAGTTAATATTGTTGTGCATGTGTTTGTGCTTAGAGTTTTAATAGTTATGCAAATATTAAGTAGATTAATGCCAGTATTTAAGTAAGTATTTATATAGTTAAGAACAGTAGTTCATATAGTTAAGAACAATTGTTTTGATATTTTATAAAAAGTAGTTCAATGATTCAAAAAGTAGCTTCATATTTTCTAGAAGAGTAGTTCTTTTTATTAGAAAAGTAATATTGATTATTTTATATAAGTAGTTCGTATAATTTCAATAAAAGTAGTTCATATAATTTGAAAAGTAGTTATTAATTCTGAAAAGTAGTCATATAGTTTCTTTAAAAGTAGTTCATATATTATAAAAGTAGTTCTATATTTAAAGAACATAATTTTGATAATTTTTAAAAAGTAGTTCATATGATCAGAAAGTAGTTCATATCTAGAAGAGTAGATCTTGTTTTCAGAAAAGTAATATGATTTTTATATAAGTTAGTTTCATTTATTTCATAACAAGTAGTTCATATATTTCATAAAAGTAGTTCATTATAATTCATTAAAGTAGTTAAAGAGCAGTAGTGATATATTTAAGAACAATGGTTTGTGATATGTTAAAGTAGTCAATGATGCAAAAAATAGTTCATATAATCTAGAAGTAGTAGTTGTTATTATTCAGAAAGTAATATGAATTTTATTATAAAGAGTCATATTTATTCATAAAAGTAGTTCATATATTTATAAAAGTAGTTCACTGATTGATAAATGTATCTTATAATTTAGATATTAATTTTGATGTTTCATACAGTAGTTCATATATTTATATAAAAGTAGTTCATATTAATTTATAAAAGTAATTGCATAATCATAAATGTACTTTCTTATATCTTAAAATTAATCTTGATATTTCATTTATACTTCATAAGTGTAGTTATATAATTCAATAGAGTGGTTTCTTATTATCAGAAAAGTAGTTGTGTCTATACAGAAGTAAATTGTCATATATTTAAAAGTAGTCCTTTATATTCATTATGATACTCAAAGTCAAATAAGTAGTTCATATATCCAGAACAGTAGTTCTTATTATTCAGAAAAGTAATGTGTTATCTGTATAGTACTTCTTTTATTCATAAGAGTTAGTTCATATATACAAAAGATAGTTCACAGAATGCCATAAAAAGTAATTCTTATGATTCAGAAAAGTAATATGATATTTTTTACAAGTTAGTTCATTTATTTCATAAAAGTAGTTCAAATATGATAATTGTTACCTGGGTCTTTAAACTCGTGATTATGGCTTCTTCTCATTTTCATCAACTTCTTTGTTTGCAAATATTGCCTTGATGCTTCTTAAATCTCTAATAAACTTGTGAGTTGAAATGCTGCAACGAATCTTCAATGCTGCAATTGAAAGCGTTGAAAGAATCTGTTGAATCTCGTTTTTCATTGTTGATTTCATTTTTTTAAAGAATTTTCAGTGTATTTTGGAGGTTGCTGGAAAAAGGCTAGATCGCAGAGAGAAGAAACCTTCGGAGAATGTTTGAGGCGACTAGCAGAATATTGGAAAAGAAGAACAAGCAGGAAGATTTGCAGAAGGTGAAATGAAGATCTGCGAAGGAGAGAGAAGAAAAGAATGTCTGCTGCTTTTTTTTTTAGGGATTAGTCGCGTTTTAAAATTTGGCCTTACTGTTTTTAGGGATTGATGTGGCCTGTTTTTTGGGCGCTTTTATCGGTTTAATCAAGGTGTATTTCGTTATTAGGTTGTACGGACATAACAAGACGTCCGTTATGTTGGAATTCAGCCACACAGAATGTTAGGTGTGGTGATTGCACAAAAAACGGGATTTAGAAGTTAGGATAAATAAGGTCAATGTAATCTAAGTCGATTCTTACACTGTAAAGAACAATAATTTAAAGATTATTTTCCTTACGATGCTTAATATATAAGGTATTAAACAACTTAATAAAATAGAATTAATTGAGAAGAAAATCATTGTAAAAGCAACCTTGTAAAGTTCTCTCACTAAAGAGTGTTATTAGAGTTGAAAATGAAATAGTACCTTTGTTAGATACCTAATTGTTTGGTTATACTTAGTTATATTAAGAATGGTGTTTTGGGTTGATTATGTTGATACATAAAATACTAAGATGATGATTCAAATCATATCATACCGGAAAATATATTTCTACGTATATATATTTTCATTAGTAACAATATATTATATGATTATTTCCTTAACGCTCATCCCGCAATAGTAACTGGCAAGTAACACGAACAGCGGACCCAGAATTTAAATAATGGTAGGGCACCATCATATGACAGCCCAATCTACCAATTATTCAGTCCAGGCCATATCAATGACAATAGTAGATCAAGCCCAATTTTCAAAAGGCTCAAAGTACTACCATATTTCTTGATAATATCATGCCTGATTGCCCTTTTTATACTTGACAAACATTTTTTGTTTACCCATCTTTTCGATGTGGGAGTTAACCGTAATCCTCCATACTTATAAAACCATTTAAAATCACAATGATGATGATGACAACAGATGGTGTGTTCCGTTATACTCGTTTGACGGGGTCAAAGTTGGCGACGGCAATAACAACACCAAAGATAGCACCAAGCACGATACCTCCAGCACCAATGCTCAGCAAGAAGTTCTTCAAAGAGGGAGACACTGRCAGCTCAACAGCCTCCCCCACTTCATGAAAACCATGAAACTGAAATCAAGTAATTGCTGAGAACAATGCTGTAATGTCTACAATCGTTGAAGGGCATGGTGACAAACTCAATGCCAAAAATTCAAGCAACAAAAGCAAACATACAACAATACAAACATCACATTCATTGAAATAACATATTAAACCCAGGATTTAAATAGATAAATTACTCAACAAAACACACGAAACATGGGAGAAAAATTAGTACCCAGTACAACATAACAAACAAAAATACAAGTAGAATAATTCAACCAATATTTTATACACAGCAAGTCACCAATAATAATAGTATAATAGGAAGGAATTCTGATTATAATATAATTCAGTATTTGACTTGAAGAACACTGAAATAAAAACATTGAAATGAAAAAATGAAAAAAAGAAAGGGAATAATGTAATACCATCTCTCTGATAGCTTGACCATGCAATGATTCCAAAGTGTCAAGAAAGAATACTTCTGTGACGACAATAATGTATGAGTAAGAACACTTTATCCTTCTAAGTTCCAAAGACACTCCCACATTGAAAGAATAGTGTAATAACTGTTGCTTTATATATCAAGAAAAGCTAGTACATATTGTATAGTTGGTCACTTGAGTGGAAGCATGTAAGTGGGAATATTGGTAGGGCACCTGGGCATCTGACAATACAGAAGCTATTTTTTTATTAAATAATGGTAGGGCACGTGACCTACCGTGCCCTATGGTAGGTCCGCCCCTGCTTGAGGGAGTAGTCGGGCATTAGACACTACAAGATTCCGCGCTTATACCGTCCACATTTACCGACCGTCTCTAAAACGGTCTGAAAAACTATAATTACCGACCGTTTTGAGGTTGGACGCACATTACCGACCGTCGTACTATAATTACCGACCGTTTCCAAAAGTGGACGTAATTTAGCGTCCGTGTAAAATTTTTACCGACCGTTGTACGGTCGGTAAAATGGTCAAAAATATTGTTTGACCGGTGAGATAAGATTACCGACCGCTGTGTATAGTTACCGACCGCTGGCGGTCGGTAATCCTAATCCCAAAAAAAAAGAAGACCATTGTGAGGGTCGTCTCTCATTTCCCTCGCAAACCCAAACTCACAATTCATTTCCCTCTCACAAAACCCAACTCCTCGAAACCCTTCCCCCTCTCTCTCCTCTGCGGCGGCTGTAACCCTCGCCGGCGGCTGCCCACTCTCGCCGGCGACTGCTGTCCTCTCTCCTTTCTCTCTCGCTTCTCGCCTCTCTCCTCCAACGCAACAACCGCAGCAGTTGGCAACCAGCAGCGGCGGCTTCCAACTACCATCAGCGGCGGCGGCTTTCTCTCCTCTACTCCTTCTGCCTCCTCTCTCCGGTGTCTATCCGGCCTTCTGCCCCGCCCGCAATTGCCAATTCGAGGTAATCATAAACCCTAATTTTTTTTCTCTTAATCAAATCAATTCATACCCCTTAAAAATTTAATTAAACACTCAATATACTCCAATTATCACACAACAATCAAATTTACTGTAATGTAACTCAAACTAAAAAATTTATCATATTTTTCTAATTTAGGTTGATTTTTGATGTGTTTAGGTTGATTTTTTGTTTTTTTTCCATGTCTGCTGCCTGTGTGTTGTTGTTTGTTTTTTAATTTTTTTTGTTTTTTCCTTTATTATTTTTCTGTTTTTTTTTGTTGTTTATTCAATTTTTTTTCTGTTTTTTTTTGTGTTGTTTCTAGTAATATTTTTTCTCGTTTCTTTTGTTGTTTCTTGAATTTTTTTTCTGTTTTTTCATGTATGTATTGTTTGTTGGTTGTTGTTTATGTTTGTTGGTTTTTGATTAAAATAGTTTGATTATTTTTATTATTGATTATTCTTGTTGTTTGTTGTTGATTGTTTGTGTATTAGTAATAATAGGATGAATTATCTTGTTTACTATTGTTATTTTGTTAGTATATTATAGATTAAGGAATTAGTAATAAATTGTGAGCATAATGTTTTTGAATATTGAATTATGATTTATGAAAGATAATATTGAATTATGAATATTGAATATGATTTATGAATATTGAATTAGTTGAATATTGAATATTGAATTATGATTTATGAATATTAATTATGAATTTGAATTATGATTTATGAAAGATAATATTGTGAGCATAATATTGAATTAGTAATATATGTTGTGACAAATGTTTAGAAAGATTTAGGATTAGTAATAATATTGTGAGAAAAGTAGTATAATATTGTAATTGAAGTTGGATAGATGTTTTGTGTTATATATTGTATTTGGTATTCGATTTATAAAGAAGATTTCCAAAGCTCACTTCATTATTTATATGATCGAAGTGAGATGTTTTATTTGATCGATATTTTTTTAGTTGCGTAGATTGGTTAACAATGAAAAGGAAGCGTAGTTGGATGTATAATAGGCTTGATGATGGTGTCAACTTAGGAACGATTTATCAATGGGGTCGATGAGTTTGTTGAATTCGCTCAAGAGCACCCGTTTGCAATGACTGGATAGGATAAGGTGTCCATGTATTCGTTGTAAGAACGCGCGTTACATGGAAACAGACATGGTCAAAGTTCATTTTGTACAAGAAGGGTTTTACACCGAGATACTTTAATTGGCTATGTTGGGGAACTTGTCGATGGGTCCTCCTCTCGTCTTCTACTAATCCAATCCATATCGAGAGATGGTTGTTGATGCTCTTGGGATCATTCGTTGACTGAAGGGACAAACTCAATCGATGAAGAACAAATGAAGAAGCTAAGAAGTTTTTTTGACCTTCTTAAGGCAGCCGAAGATCCCTTATTGAAGGGAGCAAGATGTCCGTGTTAGAGATGGCTGCGAGAATTATTAGCTTGAAGTGTGAGTACAACTTACACATAGATGCGTCAGACGGATTTGCTTCTTTAGTAATGAAGCGATCCCTAACAACGACAATCAAATGGGTAAGACTTTCTACGAACGAAGAAGCTTCTAAAGGGTTTGGAGCTTCCTCATGAGAAGATACACACATGCCCCAGTGGTTGTATGCTATTTTGGAAGGAGGAGAGCTCTCTTAGACCAAGTGTAGGGTATGTGGAAGTGATCATTATAAGAAGACTTCTAAAGGAAATCTTATTCCTACAAAAGTCCTGATATACTTTCCCATCACACCAAGGTTTCAAAGATTGTTTGCAACTAAGGACATTGTGGAGGAAATGACATGGCATGCAAAAAATCCTCGAGTGCATGGCATGGAAATAACACTGAAGCTTGGAAACAGTTTGACGGAACTTTTCCCGAGTTTTCATTTGAGCCTCGAAATGTTAGGCTTGGGTTGTGCACAGATGGGTTTTCTCCATTTGGCAAATTTGGCGGGCAATATTCATGTTGGCCCATCATTCTTACACCTTACAACTTGCCTCCATCCATGTGCATGAAGAAGCCTTTCATGTTCCTCTCCTTGATTGTCCCCGGGCCTAAAGGAAACTTGGATGTATACATGCAACCTCTAGTTGAAGAACCGAAACAACTATGGCAGATTGGGTCTATGACTTATGACATTTCAAGGAAACAGAATTTCAAGCTTCGAGCAGCTCTCTTATGGACCATTAGCGATTTTCCTACGTATGGTATGTTGTCTGGATGGGCCACTGCTGGAATGAATGCATATCCATATTGCATGGACAAAAGCAAAGCATTCTGGCTTTCACACGGGGGCAAAGTCACTTGGTTCGATTGTCATCGACAATTTCTCTCATCTGATCACCTTTTCGAAATAATAAGACAGCTTTTTGTAAGAATAGAGTTGAAAATGARATGGCTCCTCATATAATGTCGGYAGAGGAATTGTGGCAGTGTGTAAAGGACTTGCCAAAAGCAACTGATGGTCCCGAGGCTCTAAAAATATTGAAGAAGGKGAAAAAGGGTTGGTTTAAACAGAGTATTCTTTTGGAATTGCCATATTGGAAGGATTTGCTTCTCCGTCACAACTTAGATGTCATGCATATTGAAAAGAACTTCTTTGACCAAATCATCAACACCGTTATGGATGTGAAAGGTGAAACTAGTGACACCAAAAGTTCAAGAAAAGACATGGCACGTTGGTGTAAGCGTCGACAATTGCAGATGGTTGTTGATGCTAATGGCAATGAGACCATGCCCAAAGCACCTTACACACTTGACAAGGCTCAATAGAAGTTGTTATGCGAATGGGTACGCCACTTAAAGTTTCCAGATGGGTTTGCTTCAAACCTAGGCAGGTGTGTCGATCTTAGGACCTCTAAGTTACATGGAATGAAGAGTCATGATTGTCATGTACTCATGGAGAGGTTATTGCCTGTTACTCTTAAGGAACTACTTCCATTACATGTTTGGAAGGCACTAACCGAATAAGCCAATTTATCCGCGACTTGTGTGCGTCCACGATTAAAGTGAGTTACATTGATCGCTTAGACAAGAACATAAATGAGATCTTATGCAAGTTGGAAAAAATCTTTCCTCCAGCTTTTTTAACTCAATGGAACACTTGCCGATTCATCTGTCATATGATGTTTTTAATTAACCTTTTTATACCCTATCATTCATTTGGAAAATTATTCATTAACGATGACTTAATTCATAGATTCCTTAATCACTTGAAGCGTAAAGTTGGAAATAAAGCACGTGTTGAAGGTTCGATATGCAATGCTTACCTCACTGAGGAGATAGCAAATTTCTGTTCAAACTACTTTCAACCCGAGGTTGACACTAAATCAAGGGACATGGGAAGAAATGTGTATCCTGATGTGGAAAGCCATCATGATTTGGGGGTCCCCGAGATGCTTAGGGAAGACTYCGGACTCCAACAACAAATGGCAGTTTACGTTGGTTGCAAGACATAGAATATGACAGAGCACATTTTTACGTGCTTGCAAACAGTGGCATCCTTGGTGAATATGAAAGGTAACTTGTTGAWTCTTGTAAAGTTTTARTGACTCACATTTCAAATGGTTCTTCCAATAACTTATTTTTCGTTGCTTATCGAAGGCAATTTGAGGAGCACATTCTTCGATCAAAACCTCACATAGCCAAAGATGATATTTGGAGTAGGTGTCATGCTGAGTTCCCTGGATGGTTTAAGTCAAATGTGGTGCAGTGAATAACGYCAGATGATGTTATACGTGCTCTTGCTATGGGCCCCTCGAGACAAGTTAAAAGTTGGAACCAGTTCTTTGTCAACGGATACAACTTCCACACTCATGATTATGGCAAGAACAAGGGAACCATGAACTATGGAGTATGTGTAGAAAATCATGATGAAGTCGATTACTTTGGCATCTTAGAGGAAGTCTTCGAATTGGTTCACCATGGGAATGAGACAGTTTACAAAACAATTTTGTTTAAGTGTAGTTGGATGGACTCTATCAAGGGTATGAACATTCACGAGCAATACAAACTTGTTGAAGTTAATCATACCAAGAGATACCCAAAGTATAATCCTTTCGTTTTGTCATATCAAGTAACTCAAGTGTACAATGCACCGTATCCTAGCCTTAAGCGGGACTTGGTGCAATGGTGGGCTGTTTTTAAACAAAGGCAAGATCAGAAGTTGATGCCCCAGTTGATTTGGAAATTTTGCAAGAAGGTTTAGATGTTCCTCCGATTCTTTGTGCTCCGAATGAGATTCCAGATTATGATGGTCAAGTGAATGATGGAGATGAGGAAGAGGTTGTTGCAGAAGAAAGTGATAGTGACYAGGATAACAGTGACAACAGTGATGATGATAGTATCGATGAGGAAGATTATATCACCGACTATGAAGATGATGAGGAAGATTTGTTTGACATCAATTAGTTTGTTTTACCTGTTGTCGATGTGTTTAGTTGATATTSATTGTAAAACTTTTCTAATTATTGCAACACTTCTAGGTTTATTTTTAAGGTTGTAAGATTCCATTTGAATACTTAAGTGTTTTCTATTCCATCTTTGGTTTTTTTGTCTTTGATTGTATTTAGTTTTGCACATATTATTTTATATTTGTTACTAATTATAACTTGCAGATGTCTGAGGATCAGCGTACGCCCCCTAACGGGGAGGGGGAGCAGGCTAATGGTGAAAAGCAATAGCAGTAAGTTGACAGGACGGAATTAGACCCTACCGGAATATGGTAAGTTAAAAACATTTTGACGGTATTTGTTAATTATTTTTTACATCTATATGTTTTGRTAAAGTTGTTACTTTGAATTGTTGTTTGTAAAGTTCACCAACAATAGTGGCATTACTCGAGACATAACAGCGGTGTTCCATGCTTACTTTCACCATCCATGGACGTGCTACTCGAAGGTCGACGTCGCCACTAAAGATCATTGGTTCAAATTATTCAAGGTGGGCCTATGTTTATGTTCAATAGCTTACTTGATTTGTTTTATGTAGTACAATGGTGACTGAAATTCAGTATACTAAGTTATATGTTTTCTTTGTGCAACATTATGTARATGTAGGAAATCTACAAATGGAGGCCGGAGCTGGAGACGCAGGTTAGGCGACACATTGACATGAAAGTCAGGCATCGACTGAAAGATCTGCACTACCAGCACACTAAGGGGAGGAATGCTAGTGTTTGCCCCCCATGGATGCCTAAAAAAGTCCATGAAGCGATGGTGAAAAATTGTGACAAGGATGATTACAAAGAACGGTCTCAGAAGCAATCAAAGAATAGGCGAGGTGGAGACTTAGCAAACAAAGTACAATCCTCACATTGTGCTAGCTCTATTTCGTCCGCCGAGCGTGCGAAGAGATTGGTAAGTAGTGTATTATTTATTTTGAGAAACTTTCTTTATAATGTAAACCTAATCCAATTCATTCATTTGCTTTCTAAGGCTGCGAAAAATGGAGTAATTCCTAATGCTGCGGAGTTGTTTCTTGATATGCACACGAAAAATGGAGTGCCTGTGAGCGACTAAGCAAAGCAAATCAAGGTAAATTTATTTTTAGACATGTAGTTATAATGCCAAGTGCTACGAACCAAGTCTACAATGGCCTATTTTGTCTCCACCTCGCCTAAAATGACCTATTTTSAGTTTTGAGTGTCTAAACCACTAAAACAAGTCTTAGGAAGCTTAAGTGACTTATGTTAGACATGTTTATGATTTAAAACCTTGTAATGAGTTGAAAGTGTATAAGTTAGGAGCGAAAATGGCCTAAAATGTCCTAAATGACCTATTGAGTTTTGAGTGTCTAAACCACTAAAACAAGTCTTAGGAAGCTTAAGTGACTTTGTTAGACATGTTTATGCTTAAAACTTGTAATGAGTTGAAAGTGTATGAAGTTAGGAGCGAAAATGGCCTAAAATGACCTATTTTGAGTTTTGAGTGTCTAAACCACTAAACAAGTCTTAGGAAGCTTAAGTGACTTATGTTAGACATGTTTATGCTTTAAAACCTTGTAATGAGTTGAAAGTGTATAAGTTAGGAGCGAAAATGGCCTAAAAATGACCTAATTTTGAGTTTTTGAGTGTCAAAAACCACTAACAAGTCTTAGGAAGCTTAAGTGACTTATGTTAGAATTTTTATGCTTTAAAACCTTGTAATGGTTGAAATGTATAAGTTAGGAGCGAAAATGGCTAAATGCTAAAATGCCTATTTTGAGTTTTGAGTGTCTAAACCACTAAAACAAGTCTTAGGAAGCTTAAGTGACTTATGTTAGACTTGTTTATCCTTTAACACTGTATATGGTTGAAGAGTGTGTAAATTAGGCGTGAAAATGGACTAAAATGACCTAAAATCGCCTAAAACTTCATATGTTTGTTCCTATTGTTTATTCCTTATGTTTATGCTAAATTATTTATTGTAGGAAACATATGAGAAAAATCTTGCTGAAAGTCAGTCGAAGGATCCACAAGTTAACCCTAACAAGGTTTTCTTCGAGACTGTCGGTGGGAGGAAGAAGGGAAAAGTGCCCGGTTTGGGTACCGGTGCATATCTTTACTACGAGAGGTCGAGTAYGGGTTCAGGTACTTCTTCTACCACTTGGAGTCCTTCTGTTATTTCTCAGCTTTCTCAGCGACTGGAGGAGTCCGAGCGAGCCAGGACAGAGTTAGAGAGGGAGCGTCTYAAGGTTGAGCAGGAGCGGCTTGCCTTYGAGCGAGAGCGTTCGGAGACTTTACACGCTCGAGAWGAGMATATCTCGCAGTTGCAGGCCACATTGGARCGCTACAACCAGATCTTCAGCCAGCAGTGCAGTAGCACTCCTTTCCCTCGTAGAGACGACGACCCTCATGACCCTCCGACATCCTGTGCCACATAGGACTTTAGTGTTGTGTTAGGAGTTAAGATGTGTATGTATGCATATATAAATACACTTTGCGTTTTGATGTGTTAGAACAAACGACAAAACCCATTTTGTAGCCACATTTGCCTTTTGATGAAATGCTACGTACAGGTTTATGGATCATTGCACTTCGGAGTATTGAAACGTAGTGTTTAAATTATTTCGTAATTGCATCATTTTTACAGGGAATTAAAAACATATAATATTAAAAAAAAATTTAAAAATATGGAATTACCGACCGCCTGGACGGTCGYTAAAAGTCAAAGGGCATATGTGATTGACCCTTACCGACCGCCTGAACGGTCGGTAAAAGTCAACAGGTCGGTAAGGGTCAAACACATATGTCCATTGACTTTTACCGACCGTCCAGGCGGTCGGTAAGGGTCAAACACATATGCCCTTTGACTTTTACCGGCCGTCCAGGCGGTCGGTAATTCCATTTTCAATTTTTTTTGTTTGTAGGGAGTTTTGTAATGGCGGGAAATCACTTTATCGGCTGTTAAATGGTCGGTGATCTTAGAGGTACCGACCGTCAAGCGGTCGGTAATTACCGTCCAGTATAGACAGACGGAAATCTCCGTCCGTTATTGACGGACACAATACAACCTCTGTTAAGATTTTCCAAGCCAACTTAAAAAGCCATAAAGACCAAATTCCAATCCCTAAGACGTCTCATGCCCAAACCTCCGAATTTATAGGTTGACAAATACTAGTCCATTTCATACGAGGAAGATACTACGACAATGACGTTCTAACTCATCAATAACTGACACAGAGAGGAGGGTAGTCTGCATAGAATACACCGGATAAGAGTTGAGAACCAACTTAATTAAAGTGTTACGACCTGCCATATTAAAAAGTTTAGCCTGCCAAGAACCTATTCGACTACGGGTTTTATCCAATAAATCCTCATAATCAGACTTCCTTAGTTTATTAGGACAAATATCCACACCTAAGTATTTCCCTAAAGCAGTAAGAAAAGTAATAAAGCAACTATTTTGAAAGAAAGAATGGAAGAAGTATTAGTTTAACTTGAGAAAAAGAGGCAGAATAGATTAGATTTGAAATTATTAGAGTAAAATTAAAATGAGGAATTGATAGTAATCTAACCCTAGGTGCTAAATGCTAAGTGTCACATGGAGAAGTCATGCTTGGTGTCCTACCGACACAGTCTCCTACTGCTACAGTATCATTTAGATCATAGAATATGTTCTTTATCAGATCTATTGATTGCTTTTCACTAATTAAAGTTATTAACGTTAATTAATATTACTTACGTACTGGAGTGGTTTGCCATCTCCAAAGTGACACCTGCCAACAATAAAGTTGTCCTCCGTAATCAACCAATAGTCAATGTATAGTAACATTTGATTGTATCGCTAGCTAATTTCATAGTATGTAGTTGGTTATATYTAATTCATGGTAATAGCATTGAATTTGTATGCAAAATGTGCTTTCRCGTGAAAATGAGAATCAGAATTCGCACACAATACCTCAATGTACATTCATGAAGAACACAATAGCACCAGGTTGTGTTTGGTTCATGATGGACAAACCTAAAAGGTGATTTCGTATCCTCGTTACATTACATTTSAAATTTATTTCCATTATCACCATTTGTAAATCACTATTAACTAGACAGTAATTGTTTTGATCGCACTACTGATACCGATTATACTCGATATATACTTGAATGAAAGTGAGACGACATTGTAATAAACACAATGATATGACTATACAAGCTGAGGATCAGAGAGTTTATCTCACCTATTACAACCAAAATCTCAAGATGACATGGAACTAAGGTTCAAAAGAGAGTTTAATAGTCTCTCAAATATCCAATTTTTCAAAATATATAGGACACTCATATAGTCATATTCATCGATTAATGTAAGAATGTTGGACCACTACTAATCCCTTTTATATATTAGTACTACAAACTAAACTTAAGTGTAGTTTTGAACTACCATGGTCCTACTACGTTAGCAAGTTGGATATAATGACACAATATATAATTGTAGCACAAAAATGCCATTACTCGCATAATTGAGAGGTGCTTTTGTGTTTGACACAACACTCTCACTATGATCTTTGTTATTAACAAAGATTATTGACCTGTTCTTACTAGAAAGAAGAGAGAATACCATCACTTTGACTGGTTAAAGTACAAATTAAATCTCTGATAAGACGACCATTTTGGTTGGCTCAATTTGCCATTACCAACTTTCAAGGCTGTATTAAGCATTAATACTTGAGCTAGCTATTAGTGTGGTCCCATATTCCTCCATTGAGTTTTGAGGTAAAAGATTCACACTTGTATCAACCCTTGAAGTAGCACCATATGCATTATTAGCAAAGGAAAAACAGATATTTTCCAATCAAAAAATTAAATTAATTAAATTGTATTATCATATTTTTAAGACAAGAAATTAAATTGTATTGCAATGTGATAAGTATTATTATACATTTGAACTAAATTAAACTACCTATCACATATGAGGTGTTTTTAATTTATGCTTAAATGTATCGATCACCCGTGCAAAAGGATTAGACGAACAGTCATTGCTACGAGCGATGGACACCTTGACTCACCCAAAAAAACATAAGATAGATGTTCTTACCCTAGGACTAGGTGTAGGAATTAAGGGAGCAGTAACTACGTACTTCATCTTTAAAAACCATCGTACCATATATATATGCATTTATATGATACATAACGTGCTCTATTTGTTTGTACAAAATAATTTTTTTTGAATTACAGAAATAGAAAATTTTAAATAACTATCCACCTATTTTAACACTGTAAGTATATACTTTAAATAAATCTTTTCTAAATATTTTCATAGTTACCAATTTGAGTCTCATAATTTTATTAACAAAATAAATCATACGTGATATCGCTATACTCCCTCCGTTCCTTAGCTTGAAGATCATGACAGTTGCGTTTTTTAAACTATTCACAAGTGGAGAGAATCTTGTAAATAACTATTAATGTATAAGAATAAATATAGTCATGTGGGGTCTTGTTTGATTCGTGTTAATGAGTAGATTATTAATATTCATTTGTTACATTTTTTAAAGATATAAACGATATAAAACATGCATTGGAAAGCGTATGAATAGTAAATGGCAGGAACTTCATGGAACAGAGAAAGTATTAAAAAAGGCAAGTAATTATATTCACCTTTAGTATCCATCATAATCAAGTTTTTTATGAGAAAATTATTGTGTTAACATGTACCCTGAAGCACACATTAGAAAAACTTACACGTATTCAAATGTCATTGGACTACTAACAAGAMATTCACATTTTAGAGTTCAAATTTCAACGAGGTTTTCCTTTAATAGAAACTTTTTTTAAGTTTTTTTCGCAAGTTTGCCACACGCTCACTTGCACCACATGCATTACCTCGCAAAACAATGCTTATTAGTGCAGTATTCAATATCCTCGAGAAACCTTCGCTTCTGTTTTTGTGTACATCCTCTCAAAAAATATTTCAGCACTTCAATATGATCTCAAAGAAGAATAGTGATGATTATAATCAACAATCTTACTAACCATTATCAGACATTCACATTTTATCTAATCTTTATGAAATGAATAACATCAGAATACGTTTGTTCTCGAAAAAACAATTACAATGAAGGATATGAATGTTAAGTACAAATCTCACATACTGACATATATATGATATCTATTATATTTCTCATGAATAAGTGAATAACAACAATGGGATACAAAAATATACTCTTCTACTTATTGTTGAAGCTTGTTGTGGAATATGACTTATTTAACATAGCATGATGTCGATTCTATGTATATATATCAGGTATCAACTCTTCTACTTACTAAAACTAATACTAATAATAACCATATTAGGTAAACTGATGTCACATGAAAGGCTTCTAAGAGAGATAACATCTATAAATATTTTAGTATAAATGTCGCACTATTTGTAATAACTTTCTTTCATCCAATAACATTGATATGAGCTACACCTATTTGTATAGTTTAATTAAAAAGGATTAAGTAAGATTGGCCCATGCTAATCATCCAAATGAATTCATTCGACTTTGAATTGAAATTTAAACACATTAGATAAACCGATGACTGTGACCTATTTACTTGACTAAAAATGATTGATCAAAATTAATTGACAATTCAATAGGATACATATGGTATGACTTGAAAGTTGAAACTAACCCATCAATATAAATAGACATGTATGTCATTTATTTAGTGTAGCCTAACAATCTCGAACAAACACTATATAATGTTAAACCCTAATTAGAGATGAAAGATTCCGTTTTTTTGTGTACGGGAAATGGATTCCATGATCTTCTAAAAACGAGAGTCAAGTTTTAATCAATTGAGTCATCTCACGCTCGATAATTGCATATTAAGTGCAATTGAAAAGCTAATTTTTAAAAAGATTTACTATTTTATTAAAACAGTACTCTATTTTCCAAATTAAGCATTAGTACAAAATAAATCAAAATTAAGTACAAATAGAGATTGGAGAGGGGGCACATGTTTCCAGCACTGATGGAGAAGAATGTCTTATAAAAGAAGACATAAGGCATATATTTTGTACATGAAGGACAAAAATAATCAAATCACCTGATTATTACAGCACTATAATACTATATATAGTATGAAAACATATATCAGTCTGTCAGAAACCCTATGTATTATAGAACATTAATTTAACTATTTTGTCATCTAATTGAAGCTTGGAATTGTTTAAATACTGCGATAATTTAATTATGAAAATGATATACGGAGTATATATTAATGGATCTGATGTCACGAGTAATAAATTATATGAGTATATAATTTTGAAAATTAATAACAATAATAGTAATTAAAAGATGATCTTTTTTTTATTAAAAAGAGAAAATCTAAGAATTCGACACACTATTTGACCTAAATAATGGCCAATTTGGGAGACCTTAGGCCTTCTTTTGAAAAATTGTTTACTATATCAACTGGCTTAATTGCCTGTCTTATGAAGATTTAGAATTGAAGGGTCCATTAAAAAAGGAGAATTAAAGAACAAACCTTTTAAATGTTGAACTTGAAGACTACTTTAGATGACAAGGAATTAATTAGACTTATTCATTACCAAATTGTCAAAGAACATAAAATTAATTTTCTGCATTTGAAGGTTATCTCTTGCTCAATCATCGMAAAAAGAACATAAAATTTCATACTTAAACTCGATATAGAAAAGACTCAACTACAGTAGTACCACATGTAAATTTTAATTATTTCCAATACAAATTTTTTATCAACAAAATAAAGAAATTAAACCGTCTCCTTCAATCGATCTATTAATAATAAGGATGAAAATTATGAAACAGATATTCTTATGTAAAAGTATGAAAATAGACACAAGGATATCAAGGAGAAGATGACACACATATGCCAAATGAAGATAAATTCGCAGTATCAACTAAAAGACCTAATTAACCTAAGTCAAATTCAAGCAACAACATAAGAGATCTGGTATTTAATATAATCCATCATAAAATAGAGCATAGCACCCCATGTTCCTTGATCTCATATTAAATTAAGAACAACCATGATATAATTAATCATAAAGTAAGATAAATTTATTATATATTACAAGCAAGCATACCATCAACCATGGTTGATTTCTCGCTCCTTGTTTTGATTAGCAACTCTTTCCCCTTCATATTCGCGGTATCGATGAAGGTACCTCTTCAAGGGATCAGCATAATCATCAAACCCTAAAGAAGAAAGTGCCCAACAAATATCATCACCATTCACAGTTTTGCGCTTCTCCTTGTGACATTTATCAGAGGCTTCACCCGTTACAAAGCTTATGAACTCCGACACACACTCTTGCATCGTCTCTTTCGCCTCTTTCGATATTTTCGCGTTAGGGGGTAAGATTTGCTTCATTATCCTCCCAACATTAGCTATTGGGAGCAAGCGATCTTGCTCCTTGATTGCCCCTGAGGCTTGATCTTCTCCGTCATGGTACGACGCCTGGTTGTCGTTGTCGATGTCGTCGTTGTTGTTGTTGCCTTGTTGATGATGGTAGATGTCGTGGTGATAATTTAAGTGATTATGTTGAGAAGATGAAGAAGTTGCTAATGTAGGGTTATAGTTGGGAAGGAGTCTTCCTCCTCTGTTGGAGTAGGAGTTTATGTTATCAACCATTATTAGTTTTGTATTTCTAATAATAAGAAAGAGAGATAGTGGGAGAAATTTCAAAGACCCTCTCTATGACAGACACGTTGCTATGAGTTTCAAAATTACTCTGTGTTGTCTTATATATATATAGTTGCATTGCTCCCCCATAAGTCTAAGTATTATATAATATGATAACTGAAGTACAAAGTTTTTGTGAGCTACCAAGTTGTCAATTTAAATTTGTCAATTGCTATAGCTTTTCATAAAGTTGGTTCACAAGAGATTATTAAAAACTATAGGAAAAAAATGATAGTTATAAYAWTGGAAAAAATTGATTTAAGGGTTGTTTGACGTAGCCGTATAAAGTATATATACAGTAATTTTCTAAAAATTATTTGGAATCAATTATTAAAAGTAAGACATATGCTTCGTTTTCTTAATAATCATAGTACGATGTAGTCTGTTGTGTATGCAACCAAATATTACATATAATCCTTTTATTTTAATTTTCTCTTTCAAACGGAAAACCTTCATAAGTTATAAATTTGTTATTATTGTTATCAAATTTGTAAAGAATCACATACTTGAAGATGTTTAAATTACTAAAGGGCCTATTCAACATCATTTTTGTTTTCAATAATTTCTTTTAAAATAAACCATAAAAGGAAATCAGACATAGTCGTAGTTTGCATTTTTTTTTTTTTGTCATTTTTCATTTTATTATCTTTACAATAGGTCTAAGTAATTTTTACCTTTACATGATATATTCTACATAACTTTTAAAACAAATTTACTAGAAAACAAAAAACTACAACGATGTCGAACAATCACTGAGGTTTTTTCATGTTGAGTTAATTGGCATTCTTGTGTGACCCAAATTCTTATGAAGAGGAAGCTAAAAGGGAATTTGTGTGTGGAAGAATAGTGTTATGTGTATTCTGGCTAAAAAGATGTAATAGGGTTGCAAAAGACTACCACACACCTATCAAAAAAGTCGCATAAGTTCACATAAAAAAGCTTTCTTCTTTTTCCAATTTTTTAAGGAGATAGTTGAGTACGATGGAGAAGTTCAAGGAATTGAAGATCAAAAGTTTATGTTATTGTCAAATTATATGTCAATCGAATAATGGGAAATTAGGAATGGGAGACATTCTTGGTTTCACTAGAAAATTTGCAATGTAACGAAATCACCATATTTTTTTCATAATTTCCATTACTAGTTAAAATGTATGAGTTATACAACTTTTTCATAATTTTCCATCTACTACGAATATCGTTCTCCCCTCCCATCACTTTCTTATACCTTATTTGTCCCTCCTCTCCTCGTCTACTATGAATAAGCTAACCTTTAAGTGGTTTGTTCCTTTAATTAAAATTAAGCTTTTGAATAACGAAAAATGCCTTAAGTGAAAAAAACTTTTTTTTACCCACCGGATAAAGTATCCACCTTTAAATGAGAGTTGTCGAAGGTAGTGATGGTGGTACCTCACTCAACTCAATAATTAATATTTTATTATTGTATTAATAGTGGATGGATTACATATCCACCAGGTAGATGTAGTCATGCTGAAAATAAGTTAACATTGTATTTATTTCCCCTTTAGAAAAGTTAACGTTGTTGAAATCAAGACACATGTCATAGTGCATTTACGCATGATGACATTGTTATTTAACTTATTTAAAATAGAGGCAAATACAAAGTTAAATTATTACTCAAAAGTTTATCTTAAACCTAGCAAACTAAAAAATTATTACTCAAAGTTATCTTAAACCTAGCAAACTAAAAGGTTAGTGTATTTGAGAATATTTCATTTCTTATATGATCGATCAATATATAGTTCCTACAAGAGAAATGCGTGTTACTTCTAGAAGGGGGGAGTTTTTTTTTCCATAATAACATAAAATAGACGAGAGAGAACACATACATCATTTTTCAAATTGGAGTAATAAACAACCCTAGATTAATATAGCAACTTAGCAAGTATTGTTTTATGCCTTATATATATACTAGTTTTTTGTGCACGCGATGCGTGCCTTGCTAAAACTTGAACAAAAAAATGTTGTTTTGTATTTCAATTGTTCACTCATTGATTTCGCTATAATTGATTTGAAAATTGTGTTAGTTTTCAATTATACGTTTCTCTTTTTAGTTTCTACCATGGATGTTTTATGTAATTGTTTTTTTGTAATTAATTAATTATGTACTTACTTGGTAATTTTAAACTGTTTTTAAATGCAAATTTTAAAATTGGAAGATACGTAATTAATTGAAAAACATTGAATGTGTTTTTTTATATTTATCAAAGGGAGACTATGGGTTCCAAAGAAGTTGATACGAAGGTTCATGCTCAACCCTCAGAGGGTCGATCTACCATATGTGGACTTGGTGATGACACAGGACGGAGCAACCTTTATCCCTGCTCATATTCCGAACCTCGWRGATCTGCGAGGCTCCTTTCCAATAGTGGCAAAACATTTCGAGATGTGGCTCAAGAGCGTCCCGGACAGAGACGAAATAGTACATGTGGACGACGATATTTTGTTCTTGCTGGATCCTCAGCCAATATTGCCTCAATCGAGGCAAATCTATCGGTTGACCTCAMATGCTACAGTGATAGAGGCCAGCAGTTTCTCGAATGCCTTCAACTTGTTCAYAACTGTGGAACACACCAACAGGATAATGCTGCATATGAAGCCAACCAAGCAGAAGGAATGGTTGATGGTGTCAACAGTGACTCTGGCACCAGTAATCCGTATGCCACCACAGAAGAAGAAGAAATGGAAGAGGGTGAAATCTCTTCTAGACAGAGAGATTCAAGGGAATCTGGAAATACAACCCTTACCTGCTGATATGTATATCGTCGCATGGAATGCCAGGGGTATTGCTCGCCCAAGCTTCAAAAGACATGTGTTACATATTATTGAACATCACAACCCTGGGATGCTATTGGTTACTGAGACCAGAACCTCTGCACTGCATACAAAATCAATTTGTGAAGGACTTCCGTTTGACCAGTGGGATTTCGCGGAGCCAGTTGGCTTTTCTGGTGGCGTGTTGCTGATGTGGGATTCTGCTAGAGTGAGTTTTACTCCCATTGGCAAGGATCTCCACTCATTGCACGAGGTAGTCCAGGTAAAGGATTCTTCATCCACCTTTGTTTTTTCTGGTATTTATGCAAGCACTAAGTTACGTAGAAGCACAACAAGAATCCGCGTTATTAACGACTGATATTACCGATCGTCACGAAAACGGTCGGAAAAAGTCATATTACCGACCGTTTTTTTTAGGACGCAATTTACCGATCGTTTTTGTAGATTTACCGACCGATTATTAGAGTGGACGGAAATTACCGACCGCCTACGTGGTATTACCGACCGTAGACGGTCGGTAAATGTATTTTTAAAAAAAATATCAAATCGACCACATGGTCGYTTGGGCTTTGTTTTAATTTGTAACTATATTTAATACTCTCTCCCCTCTTTTTCTCTCTATCCTCACTCTCTCTCTCCTCAGTCTACCCTAACACACTCTCTCTCTCCTCATTATCTCTCACGCCTCTCCTCTCTCTCTTCATTATCTCTCACGCCTCTCCTCTCTCACGCCTCTCCTCTCTCACGCTTCTCCTCTCTCACGCAGACCGCCACCGCAACCAACCGCAACCCACCGCAACCCACCGTTGCCCACCGCTGCCCGCTGCCCACTGCTCCGTGTTGCTGCCCACAGCTCCGTGTCGTTGCCCACTGCTTCGTGTTGCTGCCCACAGCAGCCCACCGTCGAGCACTCGAGCCCAAGGTTAACCATGTTCCTTCTCCCAACTTTAGATCTAGGTTTCAAATTATTTTTTAATTTTTGGGAAATTATCATTGGTAGCACTCTATTTTTGCTTTGTATCATTGGCAGCACTCTATTTTTTTTAATATCAAAAATAGCACTAGATTTTGCTTAAATTATCAAATATAACCATTTTACCCTAAAAGCTACATAAATTGACTAATATACCCTTATTTACAAAAATWAAAATTWAAATTTTAATTCCTAATCTAACATCTTCAACCCCTCACCCAACCACCGTACCCACCCATCTCTCTCTTCAAGCCACCCTCCCATCACCACCACCACCAGTTTGCAGCACCACCACCCTGCTTCCATGTTGCACCAAGACCACCAARTCGCACCCAAAACTACCTACATTCACGCAGCCACAACACGAACTTCAGACCACCACTAATTTGCACCGCAAACCACCATCATCTCGCACCGCAAGCCACTCCTATTCGCCCCTTTTCGCACCCCCTTCGCAAGGCCACCACCCTARGACGCAAACCCCCTTCGCACACCACCACCCCYCGACGCGAATCCCCTTCGCACACCACCCCACGACGCCACAACCCAAACCCTAAGAACCCCCAATTTGATTTGCCCAAATTTCACACAAAAAACCCTAAATTTGATTTGCCAAATTCGAAAGCTCAAATTCGAATTGTGTTCGAGTTCGAGTTCTAATTCTCAATTCAAATTCGTTTACATCGTGGTCAAAATCGGAGGAGAGGTGGTCGTGGCATGGRTGTAGCGTGACGTGGTGATGTGGCTGTGTAAGGGGGTTTTGTCATGGAGGTGGTGCGCGAAGGGTGRTGGGAGAGGCGTTGGCTGGGGAAGGATGYCAGTTGTAGGAGTGGAGGATTGAGGTTGCAGGGGGAGGATGACGGTTGCAAGGGTAGAGTGATAAWGGTGGCCGTGAGTTGGGACTTGGGGGGAAAGGTGTTAATTAATAGGTTAGGAATTTGTTTTGCATTTTTTATTTTTTAATAAGGGTATATTAGTCAATTCATGTAGTTTCTAGGGTAAAATGGTTATATTTGTTCACTTTTGCAAAATCAGGTGCTATTTTTGATATTAAAAAAAATAGAATGCTACCAATGACACGAAGCAAAAATAGAGTGCTACCAATGATAATTTCCCTTAATTTTTTTCATTGTTATTTTCTTTTAGATCAGGTTTTTTTATTTTGATTTTCTGATTTTTTTAAGAATTGTTTTTTCTATTTCGATTTTCTGATTTTTAATGAATTTTTTGGGTTTTCGATTTTCTTTAATATTTGTTTCGATTTTTTCAAATTTTAACTATTATTTTCGATTTTCGTGTTTCTGATTTCTTAAATTTATTTTCGATTTTTTAATTTTTTTTAAAAAAATTTCTTATAGATATGGTTCAATTTTTTAACTATTTTCGATTTTCGTGTTTTCTGATTTCTTAAATTTATTTTCGATTTTTTTTAAAAAATTTATAGATTTGGTTCAATTTTTTATTTTTTTTGATTTTTAATTTATTTTCGATTTTCCGGTTTTTTACTCTGATTTTCATATTCTTGCAGTTTTTTCGATTCATACTTTTTTTCCTTGTTTTTGTTTTTGGTTTCTGTTGATGTTCATTTTTTTTTTGTTTTTGTTGCAGTTGAAGAATCGGTAACTAAAGGGTGATGCTATGATGTGGGTTATTGCTTGAAATAAAGAATTTCAGATTATTTGTTGAAGTTTAATTGTTGTAGAAATTTATATTTCATATTGTAATTTAATTCAAGATACTGTGTATGTATTTTATGTTATTGGGTTGATTTAATATGAGATTGTGTATTGTTTTATAGTTTTGTATATATTTATTATTATTATTATTATTATTGTGTAAGTTGTCAAGTTGACTGACATGGTGACATGCAGACATTTTTTTTATTTTTTACAAATTTACCGACCGCTTGACGGTCGGTAAAGTCAACAATCTGAGTGTGTTGACTTTTCACCGTAAACGGTCGTAACTCTAGATTACGACCGTCAACGGTCGGTAAACTCTTAGATACGACGTCAGCGGTCGGTAAGTTAGAGGTTGACTTTGAATCTGCCTAATTTGTTGCGGTCGGTAAAAACGGTCGGTAAAACATTACCGACCGCTGAGCGGCGGTCTAAACCCTAAATTACGACCTATTTTACCGACCGTCCGTTACCGAGCGTTGACGGTCGGTAAACCTATTTCCGACCGTTTCCGCGTTTTTACCGACCGTTTTAGGTTTGTTTCAGACGGTCGGTAATCGTTGGTTTTCTTGTTGTGAAGAAAAGTTACATGGTCTGAGTTAATTGATATGTCAGTAGATATTGATGTTCCTTGGATTGTAATTGGTGATTTTAATGAAGTGCGTAACCAATKTGAAAAGTTGGGAGGGAGACCTGTTGTAATGAGTAGATGTAATGCCTTTAACTCTTGCATTTCCAGATCAGGACTCATCGACCTTGGTAGTTCTGGTTTGCGTTTCACTTGGACTAATAAGTCCAAAAGGAGACCTATTCAATGCAAATTAGATAGGGCCTAGTCAATGGAAAATGGTTGGAGACTTGGCCTCACTCACATGTGATAAATCTTCCTAGGCACTCTTCAGATCATTCACCAGTTCTGCTTTCCACACAAAGTCCCAACACCCCACTTATTTCTACCACTAAACCTTTTAGGCTGGAGCCTTCTTGGTATTGTGAGCCCAGTTTCTTGCCCTTAATTGCTAATGCTTGGTCTACTTCCTATGCACCCCCTCCATCACAAACTGGACCTGTTAACTAGTGTAATCAAGGATTGGAGTCAGACCACCTGCCCAAATTTTTTCCACCATAAAAGAAGGTTGCAAGCTAGACTTCGTGGTATCCAAGTAGCCCTTGAGTCCAAACCCAATAGTTCCTATTTATGGGACCTAGAATGCTGTTTGAGTCAGGAACTTGATGCTGTGTTAGAAAAAGAGGAATTGTACTGGAAAGTGAGGTCTAGGGAAAATTGGCTCTCAGGAGGTGATASGAATTCTAGTTTTTTCCACCAATCAGTCAAAATCAAAAGGAAAAGAAATAGGATCTTGTCCCTAGTAAATGATGTAGGGGGTGAAATTAACCAACCAATTGCCCTTAGAAACCACATTCAGGAGTTTTTCTATTCTCTGCTTACCACTAATAGGTTAAGGGTCTCTTGCTGTAATTTTCAGTTTGGATCCTCTAGTTTGACCTTTAAACCAAACATGTCTGAGGTTAGGAAAGCTGTGTTCGGTATGGGGGATTTAAAGGCTCKTGGGGTGGATGGCTATCATCCAATGTTTTTCCAATAGCACTGGAATGAGATTGGGAAAGAGGTCACCCAATATATTTCTGACATCCTTGAAGAAGGGAGAATCCCTGGGACCCTAAATAGAACTTATATCAGTCTGATCCCTAAGGTAGATAATCCTGAGTCTATCAAACAGTTTAGGCCAATTAGTCTGTGCAATACTACCTACAAAATTCTCACTAAGGTGTTGGTTCAGAGGCTAAGACCACTTCTTCCTGATCTAGTCTCCCCTAATCAGAATAGCTTCTTACCAGGTAGAGGTACTGACCTTAATTACCTAGTAGCTACTGAGATTTTACACTCTATGAGGAACAGGAAAGGGAAAAAGGGATGGATGGCCCTGAGCATTGACCTAGAGAAAGCCTATGACAGGTTAGAGTGGGACTTTATTTTTGAGACTCTGGTTAGGAAGGGACTTGATTAACATTCTTGTCAACTAATTATGAGTTGTGTTTCCTCTGTGTCCTCCTCTGTTTTGGTTAATGGAGTCCCTACTCCTTTCTTTAATCCTTCTAGAGGATTGAGACAAGGGGATCCCCTCTCCCCCTATCTTTTCATTCTCTGCATGGACCATTTATCTGATCTGATACATCAGGCTTGTTCTAGTGGCTCTTGGGTTCCCTTTACCCTGACTAGGAATAATTATGCCTTATCCCACCTCTTATTTGCTGATGATATACTTTTCTTTGGTGAAGCTTCACTTTCTACTTGCACCTCAATCCTTAGTACTTTGGAAACCTTTGCCACTGCTTCTGGCCTAAGAGTTAACACCTCTAAGAGCAAGGTTTACTTTTCAAAAAACACTGATTTAGCTAAGGCAAATGAGATTTCTGATTCATTAGGCATGCCTATTCACAAGGATCTAGGTATCTATCTAGGTTTCCCTCTGACTGATAGAAGGCCCACTAGAAACCAGGTCCTTTACCTTCTTCAAAGAGTAAACTCAAAGCTTTCCTCCTAGAAAACCAATTCAAGTTCCTAAATAAGGCTGGAAGAACTACTTTAATCAATTATGTTCTTCATTCAATTCCCCTATACTCTATGCAGTGCATCAAGCTACCCTCAACCATTGTTGCCGATCTGGAGAAAACAGTTAGGCATTTCTTTTGGGGAAATTCCTCTAATCACAAGGGCTTCCCTGTAATCTCTTGGGATAAAATAACTGGTCCCAAAGATTTAGGGGGTCTAGGGATTAAGGACCTTTCCATTCTAAATGACATAGCCTTGACAAAACTTGCTTGGAGACTGCATTCCACAAATACCATAGCCTCTTCTATTATTCATGCTAAGTATGTGGCCAATAAACAGACACCAACTCCTTTCCATAGAGGTTCACACAATTGGCAGAACATAGGGAGAACTTGGACCACCTTTGAAAAGTCTTGTGGCTGGGTAGTGGGCAATGAGAGCAATATTAGCTTCTGGGATGATGTTTGGACCCCCTTTGGAAAGCTTAGGAGTCAAGTTCAAGGTCCCTTTTCACCTGAGGAGTCTACTAGGATTGTTAGTAGTGTTTTAAATGGAGGGAATTGGAATTTAGATCTCCTGTCCATTAGGCTCCCACCACAAATTTCTCTTTGGATTGAGAACTCCTTTCCTAGTTTGGGTCATGATAAGTTGGTCTGTTGGACAGCCTCAGGTAATTATTTTGATTCTTCAGCTCTTTATCAGGCCTGCTGGCTTGAAAAACATCCCAACCCCCCTCAAAGTACCTCTTGGAAGCTCCCTTGGACCACTGTCTGCCCCCCAAAGATACAACTTTTCCTTTGGAAATGCCTTTGGAACTCCCTGCCCACCAGACAGGTTCTTTCTTACAGAGGGATTACAAACAATCCCTCATGTCCCTTTTGCCCTGGACATAGTGAGACTGTGCTACACATACTTAAAGACTGTCACAGAGCACAACAACTTTGGAACCTTGTGGCTATAGGTGGGATAAACATGACTTTGGACCTAGAAAGGTGGATTGCTGAAAATCTCTCCTCAAATTCTGTCCAGCATCAAGTTCCTTGGCCCACTTTATTCAGTTTTATCCTCTGGAGACCTTGGATCAGGAGGAACCATTGGGTGTTTAACCATAAAGACTTCCCTTTAAATGCCTTTTGGGCACATACCTTGTTCTTAGCCAAAGAGTCTTGTCAACCAAAACTTACTCCACAAATTAGCCCACCAATTGAGCAGTTTCATATGGATCCCTCAAATACTAACCTTGTAATTCTGGTGGATGCTTCTTTCAATAGAGATATTTGCCTAGGAGGATTTGGAATCTTGTGTTGTGATCTTGCAGGAAATTGGATTATAGGCTTGGGTGGCTGTTTTAAAGCCTTTGATAGTACCATGGCTGAACTAGTGGCCATATCTTGGGCACTGAGATGGATCATCAAACACAGATGGGGGAAATGTGTTCTCATGTCTGACTCATAGGTGGCTGTAGACAATTTAAGCTCCATGGCAAAATATACTGACAGATATGTGAACATGGTAACTGTATGCAGGGGCCTAATGCAAGATGCTCAGGCGCAGGGCCTTCTAAAGGCATCAGGAGGCAGGTGGCAGCAGCTGACCATGTTGCAAAGATCATGTTGAAGAACCATCAGGACTTAGATAATTTTTTGTGCATCATTCCTCCTACTAATGTAAACATTTTGTGTATGTCTGTGAATGATGTTTGTAATGACTATGGAACACTCCTTTCACTAGGTTACTTAGAGCAAGTGGTAGACTTGCTGGATTGCTCAAACAATAGCTCCTCTTTTGGCTAACTTGTATGACTTGTATGACTTGCCTATGTTATTAYGCCTTTAATTTATTGRCCCCTTGACTAAAAAAAAAGGGTAATTAAGTCATTTTATAGGGGGACACCATTACTCCGATCCCCTTGGCATATATAATAAAGATGTGTCATTGAAGCACCTTTTTTTTAAAAAAATAAATAAAAAAAAAAAAAAAATTGATCCTTACTTGTTAGGTGTCCAATAGAAGTGCCTAGTGGTGAAGCGACACTACATCTAACAAGTGCTTGCCATTTTAACTCCAAATCTAACGCTGATCGATGTGATTGACTTAGTCAAAGGGTTTGGCATGACCTTTCAATGCAGTATCATTCTTTTACTTTGAAAGCAACATTTGGAGGTGACACATTTGATTTCCATCGCAGCTAGTCGCAGTGTAATGTGTGAATATTAAGTTATATTTAGAGCGGATTATGCAAGTCAATGTATCATGTGCATGATTTTTGCCACTTCATAGCCTGTAAGCCAAATAAACCATGCACGAGGTAACTTTAGCTTATTACTAATTTGATGATCTTCGGGCAAATGTTCTACTTTTAAAGAACGTATAAGTTATTGTTTCATAATCAAAATTTAATCTTTTTCTATAACAATTATTAAAAACAAAATTAGGTTTTACTTTTCAAAATGCATTTATTAATCTATATTAATTAATTGTTTTTCTTACATTTTTTATGCAATAACTAGTTAAGGGGAGTTATGAAGGGAACAACAAAAAATTGGTTGTCGTTTCAATAACAGTCGAGGACTAATACCTCTTTTAATTTGTTATATCTGTAAAATTGAGTTTCAAGGATTAGACTTTAGCTTAGCTCCATAGTTTTTCAACTTGAAAACTACAAGAAATATAACATATATAGGGTATCCATCTCTAAATTAGGGAAGGATAAGAGTTTGTGGACACTAATATTTTAATCCATCCCTAAATTATAGATAATTTATGAGCAAATGTTCTATTTTTGAAGAAAGTATGAGTTATTATTGTTTTATAAATCGAAACTTAATTCTTTTAAAAGCAATTATTAAAAAAATATAGGTTTTACTTTTCAAAATACATTTATGGTCTGTTTGATAGAGCATAAAATTTTTTTCATGAAAAMTATTTTCCCTTTTTTTTCAATTTTACATTATTTGGTATACAAAGGAAAGTAAATGATTTTCCATGGGAGTAAATTTTTTCTAAAAATGATGGAAACTCATTTTCCTTCCATAATGAAAGAAAAACAATTTTACTCCCATTTATTATACATTCTTCCCGCACTACCTCCTTCCATCCACTTTCCCCCCCTATTTTCATCACTTTTTTTTTACATGCAACCAAATAATGAAAAATTGTTTTTCATGAAAAACGTAACTATTTTCCGGGAAAATAATTTTACATTAAAAATATTTTACATCCAACCAAACAAACCGTTAGTGATTTATATTAAATAATTGTTTTTCTTACATTTTTTAATGTAAAAACTAGTTAAGGGGAATTAGAAAGGGAACAATGAAAACGTTGGTTGGCGTTTCAATAGCACTCAAGGACTAATACCTCTCTTTTAGTTCTGTACGGTTAAAAAATTGTATCTAATGCATTTTCATGCAATTCAAATGATGGTTCGAAAAGAGTTTAGGTCTCGATCAATTGGTTAAAAAAACCTTCCTAATTTCAAAATATCCTACAATTAATCTCATCCGGCCTTGTAGTTCTCTAAACTCACAAAAAATGAGGGTTAGAAGATCAAATCTAGTGCGATAGTGGGAAATGGATTTTGCCACATCTATACTCACTTGATTCTAAAACAAGACAACTTTGATTGCACGCTCCCCTCAATCCCACTTCCCCATAAAGTCAGGAAGTTGATTATGGTTGTTAAGTCAATCATCATAGACTTTAGAGCAACAATAGCCGAAAGAACTACGCAATGCAACACTCCTACTACTACGTAGTAGTGTAGTACCGAATATTTTTTTTTATTATTTTTGCCCCATTGGACGTTATTTAAAGGCAAGTAAATGAAGAATTCCATCTTTAATCCATTATTATCCAATTCCTCTTCCACTTAGCGGAATATTGTGGCTCAAAGCAGATCCCATTTACTTGTTTTCATTATTTGGGAAATATTGCCAAAGCTTTAGTAATCCATCTTTCATGGGTGGATACCATTAAATGTCAAATTTTGGGATAATTAAATCAGTAAATATTAACAAAGTCATATACTAAAATATTTGAACTACTTTTAGACTTGTAATTCTGGTTTATAGATGCGACACTTTGATTAAAAAAATCGTGCAAAAGAAAGAAGAAAGGATAATGGAGGTTGCATTGTAGATACTCTAAAAGATAAAGTTATCAATCAAAATATTAGAAAGTTAATATTTGTGATTTGGCTAAGAAGTTCTATATATATCTGATATGGCTTGATTTTGTGATTTACCACTATCTTAAATAGTGAAGGATTTAGTAGGGGGTAATTACTACTGCTGTATGTAACTTACTAACTTCGCCTAACAATAGATATACATATTCGATCTTCATTAAAACTTTTTTTACCAGTGATATTTGTTCGATCAACTGTTCATGCATGTGTTTGATTATCTTCAAGATTAATCTTCAAGATTATCTTTGTTAGTTTGCTTGATAGTTTAAAATCGAAATTGTCAGATATTGATTAGTGGTGATCAACATTTGCACGACCCTAAGCTATGTCTAAAGCGAGTTAAATCTTACAAATTGCATGCATCTAGGGAATTGAAACACCAGCATCATATACTAATAGAGACGTTTAGTTCTGCCGACCAAAATAGTTGATCAGTACTTAGGTTAATGTTAGTATGTTACATACCCTTTTGGTTTCTTTTCCAATTTTGCTTTAGTWTAATTTGGCTTAGAGATCTAAATGATACACATACAAAGTGAAAATTCCCTATTATAGGTTGTAGTCTTCTTAATATATAACAACTACTTACAATATGTCAGCTTGAATCAGTGAGACATTGATCTAATAAAAAAAAAAGCCGATTCCATCAATATAATAGATTTGAAATATTAAACGAAGTCGCAAACAACTTAAAATAAAGTCGCAATTTCGTGTGAACGGAGTCATTTGTTCTCACATTAAAAAAACACACACTTTCTCTCACTAGAATTATACTTTGTCGAATTTGAATTCACCGACCACCACGGACAACCGCATATAACTCATTGCAATTGTTAGTCGTCGGAAATTTGGCCGTCAAATATCGGTTTAGCCTTTGTCGGAAAAATGACCGATGAACACAAGGTAAACTTGTCAAAATGCCCCCAAATTTTGTGCATGACCATGGCAACTCGCCCAAAATAGGCGAGACAACCATGGTCATCTCGCCCAAAATAGGCGAGACCAACCATGGTCATCTCGCCTATTRCAAGCGAGATAATTGATAGAGTATATATTATATTCCTGGGCCTTAATCATCAGCTTAAGCTTTTGGTTGAGATGGTTTGATTTACAATATATACTCAATCAATAACCATGGTTGGTGTCGCCTATTTTGGGCGAGAAGACCATGGTTGTCTCGCCTATTTTGGTCGAGATGGACATTATTTCACTACAAAAAAAAACTTGAATAGCGACGGAAAATCCGTCCCTAATTTAGGGACAGATTTTTTATCTGTCCCTAATTGTATAATGTGTGATAGGTTAAGCGCATTTGCAGAAATAAAGGAAATTTAGGGACGGATTTTATAAAATCCGTCCCTAAATTTAGCGATGGTTTTTTGGAATCCGTCCCTAATTTAGGGACGGAGTTTAAATCCGTCCCTAATTTAGGGACGGATTTTGGAAAATCCGTCCCTAAATTTCCTGATGTTTTGATATAATGCTTGGGGAGAAATTTGCAAAAAAAAAAAAAAAAAAAAATTAGGGACGGAATTTTTAAAATCCGTCCCTAATTAGGGACGGAATTTCTGAAATCCGTCCCTAATTAGGGACGGATTTTCTAAAATCCGTCCCAAATTTCCTAATGTTTAGATATATAATGCTTAAGTAGAAAATTGCAAAAAAAAAAAATGATATTTAGGGACGGATTTTCTAAAATCCGTCCCAAATTTCCTAATGTTTAGATATATAATGCTTAAGTAGAAAATTGCAAAACAAAATGATATTTAGGGACGGATTTTTGAATCCGTCCCGAAATTTAGAGACGGATTCCAAAATCCGTCTCTAATTCTGGAAGCAGGTATATACAAATTTTGMCTATTAAAATACACAAGTTGGGCATTGGAGTAGTTGGTTGGGGCTTTGGTTCGTGACTTGGAGGTCACGAGTTCGATTCCTCTCAAGAGTTGGGTGAGTTGCTATTATTAGTTGATTTGTAACTAATTAAGAGGTGATGTAGGGGTGGTTAAGAGGTGATTAACACTAATCACCTCATTTTTTAATTTTTTTGGATTTTTAATTAGGGACGGATTCCAAATCCGTCGCTAATTTCCGTCCCTAATTAAAAATCCAAAAAAATTAGGGATTTTTCCTCAGGTACGCCTGAGGTTTTGCTTAATTCCTCAAGTACCCCCGAGTTTTTAGAAATGCCTCAGGTACCCCCGAGGTTAGACAAAATAGACTAAATACCCTTAAAGAGCCATTTACCGTTAAATAATCTAACGGTGTTAGTCTTTAACCCCTAATCACCCAATTAACACCAAATTCCACTCCTTAATCCCTAATTATCCCCTCTGWCTCCCTTAATACTCCATCTTCCTTCCATCCTTCTCTTTCCTCCATTATTATACCTTCATTGGTTCATTGTTAATCCCATACACAACCTCCATCTCCATTTTTCCCTATTTTCTGCTTCTTTCTTTCCCCTTATCTCTCTCCTCCATTGTTAAAGTTCAGATATTTGAGCCTGGATTATCTCTCTCCTCCATTGTTCTGCTCTAAGCTGTCATGTACCCTGCCACCGCGTCGATGCTCCCCTGCCACGCATCACCACCTGCAGCCCATCGCCACTCTCACCATATGACAAAGAACATCAGGATTTAGCATCAGAATAAAAGAGTTGGAATATTGCTGCAATAGATTTTTAGATGTGTAAGGTGACAAATACATTRGCACATGAAGTGGTAGTTGCCAAACGGTAAAGGATGTCGAAAAGTTTCAGATATGAATTACTTATGACTCCATTTTTGAGCAACTTGGCTAAGAATTGTTGAAGAAGCCCCATCTTTAGTCCATGCCTTTCTAGCCAATTCACTTAGCACCTTCATCCTGTCTCTTGCTTTCTTGCCTTCTTCACCTCTCATCAAATCCTCTACAATTGTAGCAATCTCACAAGATTTTACCAGGCCAGTTTCATTAGCCTTCCTCTACAATTGCATTACGGCATTCATCTTTTGCTCTGCATAGAGTGGCTAAGCAATCATAGGCACCCCATAAACAACATCAAATTCGAAACCAAAAGGCCCCCGTAACCCCTTCAATTTCGAACCAAAAACCCCAAAAAATTTTGTGATTAATGAATCCTAAAACCTCAAATTTCCGAAAATAAAACCCAGATTTCAGGTTGAAAATTTTCCACCTTCTCCAGTTCGAATCCTTTTTAGATGGAGTTTTTTTTGCTCCAATTCGTAATTCATAATTTGAGATGGCTTATTTGCGAGGCTGCAACAAATTATRAGTGAATTCATGAAGAACATGGAAACCCAGATCAAATCCCCACCCACGCACGAAAATGGAAACTGAGTTCAAATCCCCATCCACACACGAACATGGAAACCAAGATCCAATTTTGGGGGAATACGCAATTCGAACCCAGATACAATTTATGAATGAAAAACTATTATTATAGAGGCGGTAATGGGGCTGTTCGTGGGTTTTGGCAATGGAGGTGGTAGGAAGGGAGGAGAGAGAAGTGATGATGGGGGGTTTGGAAGGAGAGAGAAGAGATTAGGGGTTAGTTGGGTCGAATTAGGGYAAAAGACTAACGGTGTTAGTTTTTCCGTTAGAGTAAGGGCATTTGAGCTATTTTGTCTAACCTCGGGGGTATCTGAGGCATTTCTAAAAATTCGGGGGTACCTGAGGAATTAAGCAAAACCTCAGGGGTACTTGAGGAAAAATCTCAAAAAATTAAGTCGCTAAATTTAGGGACGGATTTGGAATTTCCGTCCCTAAATTTAGCGACGGATTTGGAATTTCCGTCCCTAAATTAGGGACGGATTAAAATTCCGTCTRTAAATTTCCGTCCCTAATTTAGGGACAGATTCCACAGTTCCGTCGCTAAGTTCAATTAGCGACGAGGATTTTAGGGACGGATAGAATCCGTCCCTAAATCCGTCGCTATGTTAAATTAGCGACGGATTCAGTCCGTCGCTAAAATGAGTTTTTTTTGTAGTGTTTAAAAAAAATATTTTTCTTTATTTTTTTGGCGATGTGTGTAAGGGTATTAAGGTCTGTTCACATGAAAATGCGACGTTATTTTAAGTTAAATGCGACTTCGTTTAACATTCCCCATAATAGATAGACAGAGTCTTGAATACATCTATTGAACAATGAACATTAACTTATTGTGCACCAAAATGTCACTATACTTAGCTTCCTTTAATTTGAATGTMACAATATAAAAATAAAGAGTGTTGCTACAATAATACAATAAATGTCAATATATACATTAGACTGATACTATATATACTAGTATACTAATAGATTGTGCACCACATGCACCCATATATTTCTCTAACAAATGTGACAGATTTTTAATATTTATCGCGCGTTTGTAATTTATATTGTCTTTGTAATAACTAATTTACGTCATATAAAACTTAACCACGAGTTTGCCTTTAAGTAAGTTTTTGGTAATTCTTCACTATTGGTAGGGAAATAATTTTGACACTTCTCGTTTTTCTTACGAGAACAGTAATAGTAGTCTTTGTACCATATGAGAAACCTGGAGTGCATAAATCATATCACCACTCAAACTAGTCATATAAACATAACAAACACTCATAAAAAATATAAATGAATGTACGGAAGGACTCATGAGTCGAGAAACGATAAACATCTCGCAGCTAGAGATGTAGCGTAAGGCATTTTCGTAAATTTTTTGTTACTGTTCATGTACTGTTTGGTACTATAGCACATTGTTCATCAGTAAAAAAATAAAAAATTCATTCAATCGTAACATTGTCTGAAAATATAATAACAATGTTTTAAAAATATCTAGTATTTGACACTTGCTAATATTTTTTGCTTGTTATGCATGTCGTCTGCTTTACTAAATTTTTTCACCACAAATAATTGTTCATAAGTGATTGTGTTACAAAAAAAAAAAAAAAGGTTTGAATAGCTCAGAGATAAAAATCTCTTTTTTAAACATTTTTCTAAATCAAAGGTTTACTTAATTTTCTAGTTATTGGTCACTGTTATTCAAAAAATTTATTGAGAAAGATAGGAATTACTCGGAAAAAAACTTGCGCTTAAATAAATTGGAAAAAAAATATATCTAGCTAGTATGATACTCCGAAAGTAAGAAAGCAAAATCATTCTACTATACTTTATATTTGTTTAAAATTCAAATTACATTCCATATTGAATATGTTCAATATACGAAGTATATGTCAGTGTAATTAGCAAGATAATTTTGACAATTAAACTTCATTAAGGGTAATTAGAACTTTTTGTCGGACATGCCATCCTCCCCCTAAACTTATTATATAATAGAGAATTAGAGATAATAGCTAAAACTTATAAACTAATCTTTGACTTCCTTTCATTGTAATATTTGACCCCAAATTTGTGTTTCTCACAAAAAGAGAGGTCATGTTGCAAAAAAATAAATAACTAATGCTATATTTGGATAACATAAAATGGAAAGAAAAGAAGGGAAGAAAAAGGGAGTGAGAAAAATAGTCTTGTTTGGATAATATGTTGAGAGGTGGAGATGAGGGATCCATTTGCCCTCCTCTTTTAATGAAGGATTTCCTTCAAGTTATTACATACTTTGAATAATGAATAGAGATTGATATATGTTAGGACATCTATACTCGTTAAAAGTAAAATTCCTAGGAAAATATTACTTTAGGCTGTTAATGGTATATAGTGGTAATAATTAACTTCGATAAGTTGGTATAACACTTTCAAAAAAAATGCTAAAGAATGCTGCTACAATCGAAGGAGCTTATGTCAAATTGTCAATAGTGAAAAAAGGAAGCATGGGCACCTTCCTTCTATCTTCATCCTCAAACTAAAACTTACTTTAAGTTTATAGTCTCTTGTTATGTTGTACTTAATTCGTTCTTGTTTGTTTTTTTCACATTGAATCTTGTAACTATTGGCAATTTTTAAAACAGTTTCTTCTTTAAATTTTTTTTTCAGTCACAGTATTTAAGAAAACATTATAATCATGCATGTGATACAGAAATTGATTTTATTTTTTTCAATTGTACTAATTTATTGGTATTTTATTGTTATAGTTTTGGACTAATTAATATACAATATAAAAAGTTGTTAAGGTTAAAGATGTGTGTTGACGAAGGAGCTAAATCAAAATCAATTAATTAACTGCTGAATTAATATACAGTATTTGATAAAGACCGAAAATGTAACTGATGAATTAATTAATTATGGATTCTCTTAGAAACTAAATCTTATAAGTTGCATATTAATCTCTATTATATAAGCCAAGGGGGGAGCAATGGTGTCCCCCCTATTAAAAGACGTAAATAGCCTTAATGATGTAAAAGACTTAATTGCCCTTAATTAAAAAAAATATAATTCTCTTTATTTTTTGTACATTTCATACTAAGAAACATTAAAAAGGTATATTAACTAATTTTTTCCCATGAATAAAAAAAGAAAGCTTAATTACTTAGTGTAAAAAAATTAAAATTAAAATACATTAATTACATTGACTAATTTATTCCATTGAATAACTTAAACATTGCAAATTACGAAGTATTTTGAAAATCATATTGAATTGAATATTTATTAAATTATTCTGTATTTGAATATTACTATTTGTATGTCAATGTAATTAATCATTTAATCTCTTTGTCGAGAGATTCAATTGAAAAGAAAAATTACATCAAAAATTTGAAAACATAATAACTCACCGCCATTGTTAATTTGAAACTGTACCCAATTACATGAATTTTTTTCTAATTGAATATTTGTTTAATATAAATTTTTAAATTGAACGCACGCATCGCGTGCTTATAGTGCTAGTAATAATTTAGTCCAAGACCAGAAGTTAAATCTAGAAGAAAAGCCTACTTACTAATTTTAGGAACAACATTTAAAAATTCACAATAATTTTTGTACTCACTAGCTATTAAGTTGAGTTGCTTACATGTCACTACCACAACAAGCAACAACAACTTTTATTTTCAATTAATTTTAAGATTTCATCCTAGACTAAGATCTGCAGCTTCATGAGTCAATAGTCACAAAATCGATAGGGGACACAACGGCAGGCAAGTCTCTAACAATAGTAAAAGGTAGGTGCTCATATTTTGCAAGTATGTGCTGTATGTAAAAAAGATTAAATTAAGAAAAATGTTATACGTAAGTACGTAACCCTAAGAGTTATGTATAAGACATTAATATACGCTTTAAAATGGTTCAAATTTGTCAATTTATAACAAAATTACACTCAAAACAATGTAATAATTGTTAGATTTTGTCAAATATTACTATTTTTGACTTTTTATTCATAACCCCTTAAGACTATGTTTAACATTTTCCTTAGATTAATTAACGTTTTTAATTTAAGAAAATTACAATTAAGCACACTAAGGCCCTGTTCTCGACAACTTATTTAGATAAGTTTCAATAGCAATAAGTTCAGTTCAGTAGTAATAAGTTCAGTTCAACAGCAATAAGTTTAGTTCAGTAAAAATAAGTTCATTTCAGTAGCAATAAGTTCAGTTTAGTAAAAATAAGTTCAATCCTTAAAAATTTTATTAACATTTTAGTAAAAATAAGTTCAGTTCAGTAAAATTCAGTTGACCAGAGCAGAACCTAAATCTACCATTACAAAAGTTAGAAAAAGCGAGCTTAATTGCATACATTTTGGTCCCCTCCTAAACATTGGTCTTAATAATTAATTAGTCTCTAATGCTTTCAATAAGTTTGGACAATCATGTATATAATATGGTTTAATTATGTATACGTGGACTAAATCTAACGCACGTAATCCTATAGATATGTGCCCACAACCAAAAAACTTGACCTGAAAAAACAAGCGATAAAGGAATTGGCATTAAAGCCCGGCCCCTAATGTTGGATTACCCACTTGATAGTACGTATATCATACTTAGATTACCTAATTAATTAATCATTCAATTAATTATGTCTATTACGGAGTATTATAATTTTTCGATCTTGCTAATTGGTGCCTCGACGCATTATTTAATTACTATATATATTTCATAAAATGATACTCCCTCCGTTTTTTTTAGATGTTCCATACTATTATGGAACGGTTTTTAAGAGTTGATTGAGTTGAATAAAATAGTTGAGTAAGTTGGGTAAAAAGTTGAATAAGTTAGGTAAAAGAGTAAATGTGTGAATGAAATTTTATGGGAAATAGTAATTTTGGGTGAAAAGATTGGGTAAAGTAATGAAAGTTGACTTTAGAAAGGGGTAAGTCATTAATGTTAGAGTAAATAAAGTAGGTAAAATGTGAAAAAGTTATTTTTAGATTGGTTTGGAACAACTATTTAAAAGCATCCCAAAATAGAAACTGGAACAACTAAAAAAAACGGAGGGAGTATTAATTTTGAAAAATGTGTCAAACTCACGTCTCAAACAGTGTAATTAATGTGTAATTTATTTTATAAATTTATTTTTGGTTAACTTATTCAACGGAGCGGGAAGTGGCACTAGTTAGGTTTTACATATAGCTTTTAGCTAGGACACATATATATACCATGTCATGTAGTATATGATGAATAATAATTTGTGCCAACTCCAAAGTATATGGTCCAAAAATTGCTTATTTCGAAGAGTGGTCCTGAAATTGACCCTTGTTTGTTGGTTCACAAATAGTAAGCTCATTAAGGATTATTTAATTTGAATGTGCATTGGTTTGATTTACATTTAATGATATATAAGCAAAAATTATTGATGGATGCTAGTTAATTGCACTTCATTGTCACGGTTATAAGGAGATCTAAGAAATAAGACACATAATGTTAACGTGGAAAATCACATTTTTGTAGAAATTATATCACACATGACGTCATCATATAACCAGGCTCTAGACATGATCTCACACAAGTGACTCTTTTCTCAAGCACCCAATGCTTGGTTGTACACCAARCCATAGACTTGTAGGTATCTAAGCACATCTTTGCAACTCACCACACTAGGGAAGTTGTTGATCGAGTCAATACCATTACCAAGATACTTGAAGGCGAAACTCAAAGTTATGCGAAGGTGCAACGACCGAAACAGGTCAACAAGAAGACGCATATGGCACGAATGTGGTGGCACGTGGTGCGCTAGTGTGGTGTGACGTGTGTATTTATGTACATGTATGTGTTTTGTTTAGCATGTGGTCTTATTTTTTTTGTACTGTGTCATCTGTTTCTTTTGTAACATTGCACTTTGTAGTTGGTTTGTAGAATAAGTCAAGTAGTAGTGAAGTGTTATACGGTATAAGGTATAGCATGTGACTTGTTGTATCAGTCATCTCTTGTCAATTGTCACAAGTCGAGTGGTCACACAAACAAAGTAGATGAGAGGAAAACACAACCCATACTTAAAGATTTTGAGAGAAACACAAGAGAGTAAGTGCTTGTCATTCTCGTGAGGGCAAACATTAGAGAGCTTGTGAAGCTCATTGAGAGTGTTTATAATTGTGGTTTTTTGTAGCTAAAATTCAATAGTGAGCGAGATTGCTTTTGAGAGAGTAACAAAGTTACCTATTATTTCTAGTCAAAAAAACAAAGTTACCCATTATTTACTTGTGTTGTGGTTTGTTGTTTTTTGTCATAATTTGTTGTTTTGGTTTCGGGCCACTTTTCCCAAAAAACGTATATATAAATCAATCATTGCATATGAGATACAAGTAGCTAGGGGTTTTCAAATCGGATACTCCGATCCAAAATTTTTGCTTCAGGGAAATATCGATCTGAATCCAATCCGAAAATTTTTGAATATCCGATCCGAAATATAATCGAACAACCAACTTTTCGATCCAAATGCGATTCGATATTCGGAATTTCGGACCAGTTATCCGAAATTTTGGAACGGATCGCACATCATATATATATATATATATATATATATATATATATATATATATATATATATATATATATATATATATATATATATATATATATATATATATATATATATATATATATATATATATATATATATATATATATATATATATATATATATATACTCTTTCTATTTCTCTTTTATTTTGTCCATATTATATTAGTTTGAAATAAAAAAATTGGATATGTCGGAGACAGTGGAAAAAAATTTGATATGAAATTTTTTGAATATTCGAAATCTTACAAATCGAATCAAATATCCTATTTTTCGGATCGAGGTCGATCACATCACGAATCAGATATTTATGAACACCCTTAAATACAAGAGTAATTTTGAAAAATTATCTATAACGTGTAAAAAATAATGTCCATCGAAAATTTTTGAATATTCGACCCGAAATATTCGAACAACCAACTTTTCGATCCAAATCCGATTCGATATTCGYAATTTCGGACCAGTTATCCGAAATTTTGGAACGGATCGCACATCCTATATTATTTATGTATATATATATGCACCTTTTGTATTTCTCTTTTATTTTTTCCATATTATATTAGTTTGAAATAAAAAAAAAATTGGATTTGTCGGAGACAGTGGAAAAAAATTTGATATGAAAATTTTTGAATATTCGATCTGAATTATTCGAAATCTTACAAATCAAATCAGATATTTGATTTTRRGGATCGGGGTCGATCACATCACGAATCAGGTATTTATGAACACCCTTAAATACAAGAGTAATTAATTTTGAAAAATTATCTATAACATGTGAAATAATGTCTATCGAATAAATTAAAGTGTATTATGTATTTAAAATAATATCTATGTACTTACTATAATAATATATGCAAAATATCAAGTTTAATGTCTATCGGATAAAGTGTGTTATGTTAAATTTGATGTCTTTAAGTGGAACCAACATCTAAAAATTATTTCTGTATTACGGATACATCGGCTCACTTTGTAATATAAACACAACATAGAAGTAAMGACCGCTAACTTAAAGCAAAATAGATTTTTACTCATGTACCACCGAGTTTATGAATACCTTTATTTTTCATGTTACCTTAGGTAACCCTGAACTTAACACTTTTATTTGAGTTACCCCTTCTAATAAAAAGTATTTGAGAAAATTACAAGTTTTCGTGCTTCTACATGCAATATTATTTCATCTTTTTCACGTGTACCCTTTAAATTACCTTGAATTTAAAAAAAWAAATTACCTTGAATTTTATCACCATGAAAATTAATGTTTAAAGAAACTAATGATTACTTATATTTAAACAATAATGAAGGCAATAAATTCAAACTTTTAAAAACTTATAAAAATGAAGAAAAAAAACATTTTCTCTTCCCTAGAAATATAGTTGAGATAGACAAGGCCGATACAATCAAAAGAAGTGAAATAATAATGTATTTTTTTTTTAATTTTAAAAAGCGATTTCCTCACATACCATAAAATTTAGGTTTATTTGAGATAACTCGAAAAATAGAAAGGTACTTCAAAAATCAGATCTAACATTAGAGATACTTGAACTGAAATTATTCCAAAGAAAAATTACCTTATTCTTATTGTCCCTTCTAACTCAAACTAATTACTCAAATTACCTTATTTACTTTTTATCTCATATCTACGAAGCAGTTATTTAGTTCATTACTCCTCCTCACTAGCACAACTCACCACCTAATAATGTATTCTCTCAATTGTTCTCACCAAGCATCTCACATGTTGTCCGCAACATATTTAGATATGAGAATTTCATCTTCAATTTTTAAGACTCCATACTACATAGATGTTAGATTAATTATGTAATGTGCCTAATAGCAAGTGAAGTATTTGATATTTTTAATCCAACAAAAACAACTTTTAAGTTTAAGACACTTGAGATAACAATCATAACATAAATTGAAGGGGAATGTTATTTAAAGTCACAAATTACTTAAAATAAAGTCGCAATTTCGTGTGAACAGATTATAATACCCCTACAGTACTTACCCTTCACTCTTATCCTTCCCTCTCACACTCTAAAACATCCTTTCTCTCCCTAAAACAAACCAAAACACTTCAACCACAATATCGCTGAAAATCCGAATCGTCCATGTAGACACCTTAAAATGTTTCTCCAAATTGAATAACCGATGAGAAAAAGTACTATATATCGAAATAGATTCGATTTCGAAAGTTGCGACAAAATCCATAAACCACATACATTAAACCACATCCTTTTGAACAAGTTGAGGTAAAATTGAATTTGAAAACGCATGCCGAGAGCTCAATAATAGGTGGAAAATATTTATTTTATTTATTTTCTATTTTAGGGAATTTTTTTTAGTAAGAAATGATTTTTTAGAATTATTTCTAAAGGTATTTTCCAAGATTTTTCATTTTCATCTTATTCCTCTCATTTTTATGATTTTGCCAATATTTTTAAGTAATTCTTTTGATTTTTCTACGATTTTCTATGATTTTACAAATTAGCAAAATGATTTTCGAAAATAAATAAATTCAGAAATTCTTAGATAAATCAAGATAATTCYAGAATGATTCGGATATTCAGAAGATAAATCTTGTCCACCAAGTTTATCGAAAAGTGGATAAAGGTTAATTCGGATAACATATTAGATCCAAAAGATATAGATACAATAATTCCAAAAGATATCAGAAAAAAGATAAATAAAATTAGTCTTTGCTATTTTATCCTTCCCCAAAACGCCTATAAATACATGCTCTCGGTGCTTATTCGAATATAAACAAAAAAAATCAGTACTCAATCAATGAATACCATAATACGTAGTGCAATCTAAAGCTCTCAAAATTATATCTCTCATCCAAATGCAATCCACAAACACAAATCATTCTCAAAAACACATGTCCCTCGAATTCATCGCWGCTTTCGGAGTCGTATCTTTGCGGATTTACGTTTAAATTTTGAGGCTATTCAATCAAATGCTCTCTCTTCTTTTGTTARTATTTTTTATTAATATAATTCATTGAATTTTGTTTTACTTTTGGTTTTTAACCATGGAAATTTATTCATTTTTAATTGCTTTCGGCTTATTGCAATCGTTTTGATTATAATTGTCAATGCTAACGATTTTCTTTATTTTGATAAGCAATTCAATTTGAAGCAAAGCTTTTGACACACTAAGCTTGCTTCGTTTTCTTTTGTGTTGATAGCAATACAATGTAAGTTGATTTTTATATATATTTAAGTTTTGATTTCTATATATATTATTTCTTGATCTTTGCGCCTATGACTTTTTCTATTGCTTAATCAAGACCTGAATTTTCTTGAATCACATTAAATTCAGTTTAATTATGGACGAATAGATTTTAGGCACCGTATTAATTTGATTAATTCGAAGTGGATCGTTAGGATAGGTAGTAATGCTTGATTAATAGAAATAAACTCTCGCTCTGTTTTTAGTGCACTTTCTAAGATCAAATCGATAAGCTCTTTGAATTCAATGATTATGATTAATGGAACTACAATGAGACCGAGTAGACCACACTACATGCGGGCGGATTGGGTCAAAGATCTTTTCCGTACCATATCCCCGAACCCACACTTTAGTTACCAAAAATAGTGGGGCCATTAGTTTGGCACCAATGTTTCGGGCGTCCGTGAATAACTTGTATAGGCACAGTGGCGATCCTCTCTATCGACAACACACCCCAATGCACTCCATGTGCGAGATCAATTCAAAATCGACGTAGGACGTAGCCCTGACGAAGGCACACGCCTACAGTCTAACTCTACTGTTAAAGAATAAGAAAAAGTTACCGGAGTTAGCATATATCGCAGCTGCGTTTCTAGAAAAGGAGGCGGTGAATAGTACGTTGCAAGGAACATCATCGTGTATCGTGACGGAGGTGGCGGCTGAACCATCCATGGAGGTATTTTTTTCGAATTTTGTGGTCTCACCAGATCTAGGCGAGGGTCCATTAAAAAAATCGTTTTGTTTTTTATTTATTTTTATTTACATGTTAATTAGAATAATTATCGAATAACTATTTTTTGTAAAATTATTGCATACCTAAAAAGATTTAATTCTTGTTAAATTGTTGATATATTAATTTCTTGATTTTTATTTACATGTTAATTAGAATAATTATCGAATAATTTTATTAGAGTAATTGTGAATAATAAATTTTTTGTATGATTTTAGAAATATTTTATGAGTTTCCTTAAGATCATTATGTCGTATAATATGATTTTTTCGTATTGCGTAGTAATTACGTAATTTTAATTTATTTTTTGTATATGTATATAGTTCATTTAGTGGTAATTATTAGTATAAGTATATAATTAGATAGTAATTTTATTGATTTTTAGTTAAACTATATAGTTAAATAAGTAATTAAGTAATATTTAATGATTATTATTAGCAAATGTTTAATAAGAAATTAATAATTTTTATTAATTTAGTTAATAAATGGTTACGTATGAGTAAGTGATATACAAGTTATTTAGTATTAACTTATTGGATAGTTATTATTATAATAAATATAGATTAATGTAGTTGATCGTTATTCTAATTTAGTTTTTAATAATCTAGCCTCCTCGTCCTGGTGCGGGTAAAGTTGTGCTTATGCATCCACGTGGAGATGATGGGTCGGGTCCTCGTCATTCTCAATCACGTGGCGTTTTTGCCTCAYTACAGAGGGAGAGACCTACTCAAGATGAGCGACGACGGTTGCATATGTCCGGTCATGACAAGGGGCAAGGCAGTGACGACATGACGTTCGATGATGATGGTGCCGATGATGTAGAGGATGACACTAATTCTTTCATTCACGACATCAAGGGGGGTGTTGGATCATGGTGGCCAGTGCAAGGTGTCCCAGGTATCTAAGGTGTCGTAAAATCTCAAAGTCTGAACAAGATATACCCTTCTCTAGCTAACTCTACCCGATGGTAGTATAGTGGAGTAGTGGTCGATTTCCACAGGGAAGCATGTCCTAAGTGCTAACTTACAGTCGTCAGTGAGCAATGGTTTTGGGTAAATTTTTGGAGTAATTGAAACACTATGAACTATAACTACCTCTAGCAAGAACAAACAAGCGATGAAAAGAAATTGATTACCAAGATAAAGAATCACTAGGGTCGGGGAGCTTTGCTATAACAACTAACTATCACGAAACGAGGTTTAGAAATGGTCGATCGCTAGCTTAGGTGTTGAGTTCCCTAGTGTTTTGAGTGATGATAAACAGTTGCAAGAACAAGTACATTGGTATGATGAATACACCTTGTCTGAATAGTTGAGGAACTATTCTTGGTCACTTGAAAGATAATGACAGTATGCTAACAAGTTATATTGTGCAAAGTGTTATATGTGTTGGCATACAGGAATTCCAACTCTTGACGCAAGACAGTCCTTCGAGGAAGACTTGAGAACGAAGATCAAGTTCATAATCAAGATCAAGGGAAGTTTCGAGAAGTTGAAGAACAATGAAGATTAGTCCTAGGGTTAGAATAAGGCTTCTTGTTGTATAAGTGCATAAGTATGTTTGTTGATTGCTTGTATTATTGATTGATGAGAAAAGGCTATTTCTTTAGTAGGGTTGAAGATAACTAGACCAGTCGGTCAGTTGGCTTTGACAATACCAATTGGGAAAACAGTTCTACTATTTTCACAACACAGATCATCTTGTCGAGTAAGAAAAGATTTTTTGAAAGTTTTCTTAAAACAAAAATTGGAAACTTCAAGATGATCTGGTGAGGATTTATGTTCAGAATAATGGTAACTACTTGAGTTGGAATTAAGGCAACACGAGATATTATTTTGTCAAGTATGAAATAATATCTTGTGTGACTTTCCTAAAATATTTAAGAATATTCGTATTTGTATTTTACATATTTTAGTGTTTTCGACATCAAGTAATTGTTAGGCCTTTGGCTATAAATAAATAGTGCATGCATTCTCACGTCGATTACTTCTCTCCACGTTCATAAAACAGTTATCATTGAGAGAAGGAAAAAGCCTTAGTCTAAGATCGAGCAAGCATAATTTATTCACACGAGTTCACACATATTGAGCGATTATTACACTCTTGTAAGCTCATCAAGTGAGTAATTTAGAGAGATTTCATTGCATTGAATCACCAACGAAGGGGTTAGTGATTGGGTAGCAATTGTGAGTTCAGTTGCGAGTGCTTGTGAGTTCAAGTGCGAAATTAGCATACTTGGGTTGAGTGTGGGGTGTCATTGTGTCTGTGTGAGTTCACATACATTGAGACTGAGAGTTGCTTTGTTTATTCAGTGTAGAATTAATAAAAGTAACTAGGGTAGGGGGACGTAACCGATAGTTGGGTGACCCTCGTTAAATTTGGTGGGCCTTTGTTTTATTGCTTTATACTGTTTGCGTATTGTTCTACTATTATTCCGCTGCAAGACCAGTCCTATTGGTCTACTCACTTGAATAGTTTAAATCACAAAATTTTAATAGGCACTCAATTCACCCCCCTCTTGAGTACCTTCGGGAAACCTTCAATTAGTATCAGAGCCTAAGCTTCTTGTACGGGTAACACCTAGAGAAATATATCARGAGTACTCAGGAGATGCAATCAATTGGACACGACAACAAGACACCTTAGTTCAATGGAAAGAACTACGCTTGGTGGAAGAATAAAATGCAGAACATCATTATGGGCATTGATTATGAATGCTGGATGATTGTAAAGAATGGTCCAGCCGTGGTCAAGCAGATTGAGCATCAGGAGTGGTTCATGTGAAGAAGGAGAGCGAATACATAAGCACAAATTACAAGACACTAGAGAAGAATGCTAAAGCAATGTCCATCTTACAACAAGCCATTGTCGAGCACGAGAATTACAAAATCTTAACCTGTTAGTTAGCCAAAGAGATCTGGGATACCCTTGAACTAGCCTATGAGGGTACCAGCGAGATAAAACGTTCTAAGCTTGATTTACTTATATGTCAAAGTATGAAGCTTTCAATATGAATAAGAATGAGAATATAAATGACTGCTTTGGATGTTTCATGACAATAGTAAATGATCTAAAATCACTTGGTAAGAACTTTACTGACGAGGACTTGGTAAGGAAGATGTTATGTAGTCTTACGGGTGCTTGAATAGCAAAAGTAACTACAGTATATGAGGAAAAAGCTGTAACTGTTCTCACACTAGAATAGTTGTTCGGTTCCCTTTTGACACATGAGATGTTGGTTGATGCAAAAACAGATAAGGAACAAGTAAAGGGCATGGAATCGAAGGGAATAGTTGAAGAAGAAGATGACATTGCTATGATGGCTAAATGCTTCGAGAAACACTTCAGAAACCAGAGGAAGAACATAAAGGGTAAGAATTTTAACAAGACAACTCTTCTAATGTAGGTTGTTTCTAGTTTGGAGAAGTAGGGCATGTCATCAAAGACTGTCCCAAGTGGAAAGACAAAAAGAGCATGATAAACGAGAAGAAAGCATTCCAGAGAGCTATGGTTGCTGTCGTGTAGGGCAACTCTCAATCTGATTCAGATGAGGAGGAAGACCCATCAGCGGGAAAAGTTTTTATGGCTGCCTTCCTTGAATAGGTTCCCAAACTAATTCGAGAGACCAGTAGCTCAACTAGATGTCTCATGGCCAAGATAGGAGAATCTAGTTCTCCACAAGTAGCTATCTCTCAAATTCGTGAAGACACGTATTGAAGGTTTTATGATACTCAAGAGGGGGGGGGGGGTGAATTGAGTATTCTGTTCTCCTTGGTTATTTTTCTTTCTTTTCGGATTAAGTATGAGGAACCAATTGGGCTGGTTCCTGTAAGCAGCGGAATGTAAACAAAATAATAAAGACACACAAAGTTTAACGAGGTTCACCCAACTATGGGCTACGTCTCCTACCCTATGTTCTTTTATTAATCTACTCGAAAAACAAAGAACACACACACACCCTGCTATTTCCCTACTTCGAGAACCAGCACACCCAACACTCAACTCTGAATGTGCACTCGACTCACACTCGTAAGTCCAACTTGTGTTTGAACTCACAAACACTCACCTAGCTTCCAACCCCTCTGTTGAATGCCTTTACAATATCAAGTTTCTCTCTTTTGAATTTACTTCTAAAAATCTAATAAGAGAAATTAATATTCTCGGACTAATGCTCCTATATATGACTCAAAGTAGGGTTTTATGCTTTTGTGTTTTCTCTCAAAAATGCTTTCTTTTTATTCGTGGAGAGAGATGTGGAATTATGGAGTATAGATGAATATATAAGCATGTTGACCTTAACCCTAGTTTCCTTAAGTCTCTCTACTTGTCGAGCAAGGCAAGATGAGATTTAAGGAAAGTATCTATCTTGTTTGATTTGATCATAAAGATAAAATCAAACAAGATAAATACTCCTAGGTTTAAGGTACAGAATATATTCTCATGTATATTTCCCGGTGCATAACATAACAAAATAAGTCTTTTACAAAATATTTTAGAAAATTCTTTTTCAAACCGCAGCCATATTCCACTCAGGACACAGATGGTTCCCTAGCCTGGTTCCCTAAATGAGTATGTTATGAATTATGTTCCATCTTGTACCAGAATCATACCATAACTCAAAAACACTATAAGCATTTAAACCAAAACATATAAGTCATCCTATAGTGCATATTACATGAATTTCCTAGATTAAACATTGAGAGACATTTCTTCTTTTCTTCATTAATCTTTAAGACCTTGAATCTTCCTTTGAATACTTCAATTATGAGCACAAACTCTTTCTTCGAATGACTTCGAAAGGTCTTCACACTTCAAGTCTTGGAATCAACCTAATCTCTGCACATGTAACATGGTTAAGGTGCAATAAAAGGTATATGACTGTTTTTCAGTATAACAGTCAAGGAAACAACTCCTACTGGTTCCGCACCAGTATATGAACTTGTGTTTATTCAGTTGTTCCCTGTAGTAGACAAGTTAGTTTCAACATAAACACATATAAGTATTAACTTGTCTAGGAAAACAGGTATCCTGTATCAGCTGGTTCCCAAACCAACTATTTTCACAAATTAAGTGTCCTGTTTCCTGTATCAGTTTGTCATCACTCAAAACCTAAGGGACTCAACAAATTCCCCCTTTTTGATGATGACAAACTAGTCGAAGTTCCTGCAACCAAACATGTTAGAAATAGAAATCCCCAATTTGGTACTGAAATGAATTTGAGCACAACCAGCAGACTCAATGACTCAATGAACAAGTTAGCTAATCTAACTAATTCCTTAAACTAATACTAACACTTGACTCAATCTAAACTAGTAGACTCAATCTAAACTAGCAGATTCTAGGCTTCAACTTCGACACTCTTTCCCCCTTTTGGCTTCATTAAAAAGTTTCTCAAGTAAGAGTAATGTACACAAATTGTTAAATGTGCTCATCCATACAGTGGCATCGACCACCATTCAAGTGTTATGCTGCAAAAAGCGATTAGTCAAACAAATCATCACATAGCGAGAATCAGTGTTCAAACAGGTCAACAAAGTTCAACCAAAAGAACCCTAATCCACATAGAAGAAATGTTCGTGGATAGGGTGAGAATAGTTACAGACCAACAAAATCAGTTATTTTAAGAAGCAAAAAAAAAGGGGAGGGGAAACAGGAGCAAACAGCATCATTCTTCTCCATCATACTCTTCCTCCTCCTCTTCTTCCTGCTCAGCTTCTTCGTCATCTTCATCAGCTTCATCATCATCATCAACTTGTTCCTCGACCTCTTCATCCTCCTAAGCAGGTTCCTCATCCTTAGGTTCCTCATGCTGCTGCTGTTTTTCCTCAGAATCTACTGGTTCCTCTATACCAGGAACCACCAAATTGCTTGCAGCAGCTATGGCTGAAACCTGAGTCTTTGGGGGAACAGAGTCAATACCTGGYGCCATCTGAGCTTTGATATTTGGAACCGTGAGCAACTATAACTGTGTATCAGCTAGCTCCTTCTCCATCTGTTCTATCTTGGTATTGAAAGAAGTTGAGATACCCTAGACCAGCTCCATCAGTTTACTAAGAGTCTTCTCCTGGTTCTCCATTCTCTCCAAGACCACATTCTGTCCTGCTGGTTCCTCTGCCTTGGATTTCTTCTTCTTCTTCGAAGGCTTAACCTCCTCTGGTTCCTCAAATTTGAACCTCAACACATCAGCTCCAATATCAAGACCCTTTTGCTTAAGTATAGCCTTGGTGAACACTGTAACAGGTACAGTAGATCCACTTAAACTAACTTTATTATTCTTAAGCAATTGAGTGATGATAGATCCATAGGGCAGTGAATGATGGGATGAACCATAACAGTTCATGATARGATCAAGCATCAAYGAAGAAAAATGAATCATTATCTTCTTCATCATCAGGTAAATCAGCACCATCTCCATGATGCGTACTGTTCCCCTTCCTTGAGCCGTTGGAAGAAGTACTTTGTTGCATAGGGAGTGCAGATTCAGCATGAGTGGTTCCTTCAAATCAACAGACTTAAACAGAACATACTTCTTAGGCATCTTCCCACCAAACAGGAAATCATAAATCTCATCAGGTGTGACCCCTACCAACATAGGCCACCAATCACTCGAATACTTATCAAAACCATCCCTTGGTACTCCTAACATACTTGACAAAGAAGCTACAGACATACTCACATCAACACCTCCAACATTAGAACCGATTGACATATCAGGCAACTGTTTCAAATTCACATAAAAATCTCTAACACCAAACACATATGCAGCAGAATAATCAAATAAGGACATCCATCCTTGGTACTCAATCAGACTCTTGTATTTAGAAAGAGCAGGCACATCAAAGTAACCAACCTCAACTCTACAACCAGATAACACCACTCTAGCACTTAAGTTAGTAGAACCAGTAATTGGTGACTCTACAGACTTACCTTTTGTAGATCGAGGTGGTTTGGCGACTGCTGCTGCCTTTCTCTTGGTTCCCCTTTCAGAACCAGTAGATTGTTCCTCCTCTTCCTTCTTTATCTCCTTCTTTACTGCTGATCGAAGTCTTCCTCTGACTCTGGTGTCCACCGTAGGTATCCCCTCCTTTTGACCAGTAATCTCTACATCTTCATCCCCAGCATCGACCTTCTCTACCTCCTGGTTTAATTCTCCTCGTGTCTCATGCACCTGTTCCCCCTAAGAACCTGCTGGTTCCTTGATGTTGGAACCACCAATCTCAGTTGGGTTTGCATGAGGCACTATTTCTAAGTTGGGTTGTTTTTGGTGGTGAGGGTGATTTTTGTGGTGGATTTGGGTTTGATTTTATGGGAGTGGATGTTTTTCATGAATCAGTAGGTGGTAGATCATTTGGGTTTGTCTCGGTTTGTTGAGGGTTAGGGTTCACTTCAGTGATCCTCTATGATTGTGAGGAATCACTTGATTGTCCCGTTCCCCTTCCTCTCCTTGCTGCACTAGTGTTGGATTTCCTTCCCATATTTCCTTCGATTGAAGATGATGATGAACAGTAACCCAATGAACAGTGTTTTTGAATTTGAATTTTGAATTTCAGAAAATAGGGTACTTTGAGAGAGAAAGAGTATTGAGTGATGAAGATTTGTGAGCTGCACAAAAGGGTTAGCACAAGATATATATAGAGAATATTTCTTTTTTTTTAACGAATATAGAGAATATTTCATCAATGAAGCAAGAGGGCAAAAATATAGCTGGTTGAGCCAAAGAATAACGACACTATTTCAAAATTGAATTTGTAATGATCACTTTCCTTTAATATCTCAACCAACTCGAATTATGGAATGTGTAAGATATGCCTTGATCATCAAGCCAAAATAACTGAAATAGGATATATTTCTTTCCAAAAAGATAAATATCCTAAGTAATTTTCCAAAAGATATAAAAATATAAATCGAAAAACATATCAGAGCTAGTCTGCTGTTTCCCCTTGTTGGTACCTGTACAAAACCACTTCATCTTGTTTCTGAGAATTAAAGTTCAACAATCTGTTTTCTTGCAACAATATGGCTTCAACCTTTTTGAGGATCAAACCATTTACACAACACCTGAAGGTTTTTGACATAGGTATATCACATACAATACAAGAGAGACATATCTAGCCAATCATTGAGGGAAAATATAGAAGCCACATCACCAAAACCTACTAGCTATGACACACTATTGACCTAAACTTAACTAAACCTAAAAGGACTCTTAATCCTACAAAAAGACTCACGATTCAGAGTGTTTTGTGAAGGATGTCAGCAATTGATCTTCACTTTTACAAAACACAAACTCCACCAAACCTTTCTAACACTATCTCTAAAAAATGTGGTCTAAATTTCAAGTGTATGGGTTTTGGAGTACTGGACTGGGTTCTTAGAAATGTTATAGGAACTGTGTTGTTACAAAAGATTGGAACACTGTTGTATACAACACCAAATCTTTCAACTGTTCCTTATCCAATAGTTGAGAACGAGCTGAAGCTGTAGCAATGTATTCTAATTCAGCTGTGGATAAGCCACTAAATTTTGTTTCTTAGAACCCCAAGATATTAGACAGAACCCAAGAAAATGTGCCATACCTGATGTGCCTCTTTCTATCAATAAGGAAACCAGATAATCTGCATCTGTGTACCCAACAAGATCAATTGAACTACCTTAGGGTACCACAAGCACAGATCTGATTGTCCCACAAGATACTAAGTATCCTTCTAATAACCTTCAAGTTGAGATTCCTTTGGATGCTTTGAAACCTAGCACACATGCCAAACAGAAAATACATATCAGGTCTACTATCTGTTAGATAAAGTAGGGACCCCAATCATCCCTCTATTATAGTGAGCTTCACATTTGTTCCTCAAATCAGCATCCAGTTTTGTAGATGTAGGAACAGGGTTCATAAGCCTGCTGTTCTCCATGCCAAACATTTCAGCAACTCTTTCAAGTACTTTTGCTGATGGATCATGACCATCAGCTATTCCTTAATCTGCAAGCAAGAAAGAATCCTATTCTCCCATATGTTCATTTCAATTCACTCTGCAAAAGATTAGCAAACTCATCACATAACACTGATTAGTAGCACCAAATAAAATATCATCAACATAAATTTGTACTACAATCAAGTGGTTCCCACTGGTTCTGATAAACAATGTCTTGTCTACTATTCCTTTTGTATCATTCTTCATTAAGAAGTTGGAATCTTTCATATTCCAAGCCCTTGGTGCTTGCTTAATCCATACAAAGATTTGTCCAGCTTGTAAACATGTTGGGGAACATTGTCCTCAAACCAGGTGGCTGCTCGACATATACCTCTTCTTTCAAGATCATTCAAGAAGGCAGTCTTCACATCCATCTGAAACAACTTCATATCAGTTGAGCAGCATAAGCAATCAATATTCTAATAGCCTCTAATCTAGCTCAGGTGCAAAGGTTTCATCATAATCTATCCCTTTTGTTGATTGTAACCTTACACAAACTAGCCTTGCTTTATTTCTGACTATGGTACGAAGTCATCCAATTTGTTTCTGAAGATCATTATTGTACCTATGACTGACCTCTCCTTAGGTCTAGGTACAAGATGCCCACTTCATTCTTTGGAACTGATTCAACTCATCTTTGCATTGCTAAACACCAATCAGGATCAGTTAAGGCCATTTTGTAGTCAGTTGGCTCTATACTAGGCAGAATGAATAGAAAGCACAAAAGTTTAGGAAACACTTCTTCTTGTTTGTTTTTATTATGTTACTTGATAATTGATCAGGGGATGAGAAGATATATACTTAAAACTTTTTGTAGTAAGATCATTTTTGCTTTCTGATTTGTTTAGGAACCAGCAGGATCATGAATTCTTCCTCTTCAGAGGAACCAGGAGGATTCACATTTGTGCTGTTCCCCTTACCTCTCTTACCTCAGGTTCAGAGTTGTTTCCATTGTTATCAGTCTGATCTTTAGTTCCCCTGAACTTCTTACCTATCTATCATTTGGGGAACCATCAGGTCCCGGTTCCTATCTGTATCCTCTTCATCTTCTTCTCTAGCCCTCCACCAACATTATTTGGTGACCAGTGGGTGAGCCTAGATTAGTTTGCTCTTCATTTGGAAAAGACATGTTAAATGCAAAACTGTTAAATCGTCAAAGACAATCAGGACACTCTCCTCAACACATAAAGTTCTTTGTAAACTCTATATGCTTACTTTGACAGAATATCCAAAAAGATCCTAATCACTCCTAGGGTCAATTATCAAGTTTTCTCCCCATTATTATGTACATAGCATTTTGCATCCAAAGAACGGAAGTATCTATTGGTTTCACCTTAAGGTTAGTTCATAAGGAGTTTTCTATTAATTATCTTATTGAGGCCCTATTTAGTATGCTAGCAAAGCAGTATTCACATCCCCCAAAACTCTTAGGGAGACCACTCTCAATAAGATTGTTTTGCCATCTCACAGATCTATCTTTCTGGTTCAACACACCATTGTCTGAGGTATTCTAGTGAGCTAGAAGTTGGACTTATACCATTTCCCTGCAATAACAATAAAGTCCAAGCATTCTCAAATTCGGAGACCTTGGTTGATCTTACCAGAACCAGTTGTTTTAGAAGCTGGTATCTCCACCTGTGTCTCAAAAGTAACTACTCACATTTCATCAATTAGAGTGGAGCATTATCAGCCAATGTACCTGAATAAATCTCAACAATAAACAGACATATCTTGACCTCTTCGACTTTGACTTCTCATGGACCACACCAAATCAATGTGTAAAAGTTCGAGGGTCTCTCTTACTCAAAACAGTTAGGCTTAAAAGAGATTTTGACCTATTCCCCTTGACACACTCGTGGAACAAACTCTATCTGCCTCATACTTGATATTAGGAAGTCCTACTACCAAGTCTTGAAACTTAAGTTTATACAGTAATGTCAGGCTTGCATGTCCAAATCTCTTATGCCAAATCCATTGATTATCGTCTGAAATGGCTCTCAAACAGACAGACTTATCTTTAGGAATTTGATCCAGGAATGTAATATATACATCATGTCTCCTGGTTCCCTCACATATCAGTTCACCTGTTTGTGAGTTAACTATATGACATAGGTTGGCTTGAAACTCAACTCTATTACCTTTGTCACATAGTTGTGAAATGCTCAAAAGATTATGTTGCAAGCCTTCAACATAATATACATCATCAATTGCATTCAATAGTGTCTTACCTGCCTTACRTAAACCAGTGATGGTTCCCTTGCTGTTATCTCCATAGGTGACACTTCTTCCATCAAAGGCTACTAATGAGAGAAATTTCTCTTTATCTCCGGACATATGTCTTGAGCATCCACTGTCCAAATACCAATAGGTACTTCTCTTCACTTTAGCCTGCAAGAACAAATCAAACATTAGATTTAGGAACCCAAACTCTCTTGGGTCCCTTTTCCACAACATTTGCATCRAGTTGGTCTTTTCTTTTCCAGACCAACTTCACATGTTTATTGTTCTTATTCACACTATGTTTTCTAGCAAGACATTCATGAATCTTATGTCCATTCATACCACAATGATAATAAACAAGCATGTCCTTAGACATAACATACTTACCCCTTTGGAATCCCTAATCCATGTGGTTTCCCTGGGGGACCAGTTAGTCCTGGTTCCTTGTTTGTTATAACCAAGACCAAATTTTCCCTGGTTACCTCGATTTGATGTCATCTTACTTTTCCTGTGTTGTCAGTAGTTTACTCACATGTCTATGACTCTCATGCAGTTCCCTCTCTCTTGCTTCAAGATTCTCAATTAACAACTCATTCTTTTCTTTTAACAGAACAATGTCACTTTTTAAAGATTCAACTTGCAAATTGAGATTCATGATCATATTATCCATAGACATGTCAGTAACCATTGGTTGCTTTCCTTTTTCCAATTAATAGATCTCATCATGTAGATCACATATCTTACTATCATATTCATCTATCAAATCACTGATTTCTTCGCTGGTACCTGCCGGGGGAACAGTATATTGTGCATCTTTGAGTAAAGCATTCTCTTTGTAAAGATCTTCTAAGTTGCTAGCCATTATTTCAAAAGCTTTCAACAAGGAAGTCCTACTACAAAAGGTTGCTTTACCTCTAGCTGTTGAAAAAACAAGAAACTCACTTGAGGTTGATAAGTCTCTAGGGAGCTAGGAGGTCATATCTTCTTCACCATAAACTGGATAGTTTGGTTTAGAAGATCTAGCCTTTTCAAGTTCCACCTTGTACTTATCTAATTCAACCTCAAGCTCTGCCACTTGATTTTTTYATTCATGGCAAACTTCTTCCAGGTGATCACAACTGGCAATAGCAACTTCACATTCAGCACGTTTCTCTTTAAGTTCTCTTTTGCCAGTTATGTATGTTTCACCCAGTTTTTAACATTCATCTAATAAAGAGTCTATACAAGCAAGCATATTATCTCTATCATACTCATGCATATCTTTCCTAACTCGTTCTAAGTTTACCTTGTGTTCATGCAGCACATCCTTCTTGGCCATCAAACATTTTTCGAATGTGCTGGTTCCCCCTCTGATTTCAGGATCAGTGCTGTTTCCCATGATGTTTGCAAAGGCAGTCATGCAAACACTAGGGTTAGGTGATTCTTCATCCTCATCYGATCCTAAGTCATAATCACTCCACATTGATGCTATCATAACATTCTTGAAAGCTTGCTTTTCTCCAGATTTGGACTATTTGTCCTTCCACTTAGGACAACCTCTGATTAGATGTCCCTTCTCTCAACACTTGAAGCACCCTACAGAAGATGAGTTAGTTTTGGGGTGAATTGAGTATTTTGTTCTCCTAAGTTATTTTTCTTTTTCTGTTCGGATTAAGTATGAGGAACCAGTTGGGCTGGTTCCTGTAGGCAGCAAAATGTAAACAAAATAATAAAGGACACACAAAGTTTAACGAGGTTCACCCAACTATGGGCTATGTCCTCCTACCCTATGTTCTTTTATTAATCTACTCTGAAAAACAAAGAACACACACACCCTGGTGTTTCCCTACTACGGGAACCAGCACACTCCACACTCAACTCTGAATGTGCACTCGACTCACACTCGTAAGTCCAACTTGTGTTTGAACTCACAAACACTCACCTGACTTCTAACCCCTCTGTTGAATGCCTTTACAATATCAAAGTTTCTCTCTTTTGAATTTACTTCTAAAAAGCTAATAAAAGAAATTAATATGCTCGACTAATGCTCTTGTGTATGACTCAAAGTAGGGTTTTTCAAACAAGATAAATACTCCTAGGTTTAAGGTAACAGAATATATTCTCATGTATATTTCCAGGTGCATAACATAACAAAATAAGTCTTTTACAAAATATTTTAGAAAAATTCTTTTTCAAACCGCAGCCATATTCCACTRAGGGACACAGATGGTTCCCCAGCCTGGTTCCCTAAATGAGTATGTTATGAATTATGTTCCAATCTTGTACCAGAATTCATACCATAACTCAAAACACATATAAGCATTTAAACCAAAACATATAAGTCATCCTATAGTGCATATTACATGAATTTCCTAGATTAAACATTTGAGAGACATTTCTTCTTTTCTTCATGTAATCTTTAAGACCTTGAATCTTCCTTTGAATACTTCAATTATGAGCACAAACTCTTTCTTCGAATGACTTCGAAAGGTCTTCACACTTCAAGTCTTGGAATCAACCTAATCWCTGCACATGTAACATGGTTAAGGTGCAATAAAAGGTATATGACTGTTTTTRAGTATAACAYTCAAGGAAATAACTCCTACTGGTTCCGCACCAGTATATGAACTTGTGATTATTTAGTTGTTCCCTATAGTATGACAAGTTAGTTTCAACCTAAACACATATAAGTATTAACTTGTCAGGGGAAACAGGTATCCTGTATCAGCTGGTTCCCAAAACAACTATTTTTACAATTAAGTGTCCTGTTTCCTGTATCAGTTTGCCATCACTCAAAAATCTAAGGGACTCAACATGTATGAATATGATAAAGATACTTTGCTTGAGTGTTTGGAAACTATGCTTGATTAAGTCTTAGAGTTAAGTAATGTGTATAAGGAAAGAAAAAGGAACCTTAAAATGAAAAATGATGAATATGAAATTGCTAGTGCTACATGTGATCATTTGCAGGATATTTGTATGCAATTGAAAAATGAAAAGGCTGAACTAGAAGTAGCACTAGACTAGTGTAAAGTTGAATTAGAAAGAGTTAAGTAACAACTTCATCAAAATGATTTTTCCGATGATGAAGGCAATAACTTAACTAGTCCTCTGGTGARTTTATTTCKAAACCCAGAGGATCCAAACAACTTTACTGCAGCTAAGGAAAAGGCAAAGAATCTTAGCAAATCTGACCTATTGCAAGCCTTTAACTTGGTAATTGATGATGTTTAGGAATTGCATAGTGAATTTGTCAAGACCAAAGCTGCAATGTACATTGTTCCCCGCTACTCATCCTCATCCTAAAGTCAATTAGATGATAGATGAGTATGAAGGACAAATATGTGATCTAGTTTGTGAAATTCATGAATTGAAAACAGGCTAGCAGGACACTTCTGTCAATGTGAATAATGAGTATGTGGTTTCAAGTCATAAAATGGATTTAGAAAAATTGAAAAATGATTTTAATTCTATGGATGAAAAGAATGGCTTTTATTGAAAATGCTTGAAACCAGAGATAGAAAGCTTGAAAATAGTCAGAAACATGTTGACAAATTAGTGACTACTRCTAACAATCTAGATCATATAGTGTCTGCTCAGGAAAATAACAATCGTACTGGCCTAGGGTATACTGCTAGGAAGAAATGATCCAAGTGGTCACCCAAAGACACTACGTGAGTTGAGGAATACAAGAAAGGTAAGTATGTGTTCGCCAAGGATATGCATGTGTGTAATTTCTATGGTAAGYGTGAACACATGATTCATCACAAGAAGAGAAGCAAAAGCAAGAACAGTAAGCGTGTTAAGATGGTCTAGGTTAGAAAGGACCAAAAAAAGACTACTGGTTATGAATTGGGACCTAATCCAAATTGGGTTCCCCAACCTAACGTTTGATTTGCTTTTGTAGGCTAAAGTGAGAGGAGATACCTACTGGTATTTGGATAGTGTCTGCTCAAGAAACGTGTCAGGACACAAGGTACAGTTCCTCTCACTTGCAGCCTATGATAGGGGAAGAGCCACATTTGGAGACAACAGTAAAGGTACTATTGTTGGCCTAGGTAAGGTTGGTAAMTCTCTTTCCCAAGCTATTGATGATGTATATTATGTTGAGGGCTTGCAGCATAATCTTTTGAGCATGTCCCAATTMTGTGACAAAGGCAATAGAGTCAAGTTTCAAGCTGATCTTTGTCACATAGTTCGCTATCATACAGGTGAATTGGTCTACCAATGAACCAGATTGGATGATATTTATATTGCCTTTTTGGACKAAATCCCCAAGGATAAGTCCATATATTTGAGTGTAGTAGCTGAAAAGAATTAGTGGCTACGACATAAAAGATTTGGGTATGCTAGTCTTACACTTCTGAAAAAACTCAAAACCCATGAATTAGTTATTGGCTTGCCAAACATTAAGTATGTGGTGGATTCAGTATTTTCAGAGTGTGCGAAAGGAAAGCATGTCAAATAATCTTTTAAGCCAAAGAGAGAGATCAGTACAAGCAGACCACTTGAACAGATCCATATTGATTTGTGTGGTCTTATGCGCGTCCAAAGCAGGAGTGGACACAGTTATGTATGTGTTATGGTTGATGACTATTCTAGGTACACTTGGACTCTATTCTTGTTTTCTAAAGATGAGACTTTTGAAGAGTTCGAGGTGTTAGTAAAATAGTTGCAAAACCCGTTAAACTGTTCACTAGTTGTGGTAAGATCTAATCATGGTACTGAATTTGAGAATGCAAGTTTTACTAACTACTATAGGGACAATGGTGCAAGTCACGACTTTTCAGCTACAAGAACTCCGRAATAGAATGGAGTGGTAGAAATAAAGAACAAAATCTTAGAGGAGATGGCCAGAACAATACTTTTTTGAGAGTGGTCTCCCTAAGAGTTTCTGGGAGGAAGCAGTAAGTACATCATGCTACATTCTTAACAGGGCACTACTTCATCCTATCTTGAAGAAGACACCTTATGAACTTCTAAAGGGCAGAAAACCCAATATTGCACACTTGAAGATATTTGGTGGTAAGTGTTATGTGCATAATAATGGGAAGGAACAATTGGACATGTTCGACCCTAGGAGTGATGAGGGAGTCTTTCTTGGATACTCCACTCAGAGTAAGCCATACAACGTCTTTAATAAAAGGACCTTGTGTATTGAGGAGAGTGTTCATGTGATTTTTGATGAATGTAACATGTTCTCTGAGATTCCACAGGCTACATAAGATGATGCCACTGGCTTATTGGAATTCACAGGAGAAGAGTTCACTGGTCTAGATGATACACAGGTAAGGGAAGAAGACTCACCTACTGGTCCACCACCAAATGGTGATGGAGAGTCTGTTAATAACATTAAAGATGAAGCTGCAAAGGAAAACCCACATGAAGARGGTGAACAGGTAAACGACTCAAGGGGAACTAGCAACAATCAGGTTGACCCCATTGAGAATCAGGTAGTAGAATAGTAGCATAACACTTTTCTTACTGTTTCCCCAGAAAATCAAGAGAATGCATCAGCTGAGGGGAACATGTGCCTAGTGGTAATGCTAGAGAGACTGCACAACTGAACACAGATTTTAAAAGTTACAAATATCAGTCTTCTTACCCCATTGACCAAATTTTGAGTGATATTAATTAGGGGATTCAAACTAAAAGATCTATTTATCAAAACTTTTATGCACTCTTCTCATTTTTGTCTAGTATAGAACCAACACACTATAAAATGGCACTATCTGATCCTGTTTAGGTCTTTGTAAGGGTGCCGGGGCATCACCGGGCCGGATTGGTTTCGGTCCCTCRGCTCCGAGGGGTACAATTAGTTGGTGACTCGTGTTTTGCTAGAATTGAATTCTTGCATTTTCATAGTGTGAGTTTTCTTGGAGTTCTTTGTTTATACTCGAAATCGAGTAGAGGATGTCTCCACCGCACTTCTTTCGGGAAGCTGCGGAACCCGATTTAAGCCTTGCCTATAAGTGCATAAAGCAAAGGTAAATGACTCCATGTCTAGTAGTGCACCAAAGGTCTGGATTAGGGGACAAGGGTAAGGGCAAAGTAGTGAACAACACCCCTCGCGTCTAGCGATCTCTACTCGGTCATTGCGAGTTCATTGTCGAAAAGACAACAACAAACATATTTTTCGTTTTAACCCCGAAGCATGCAAATTACTAGGCGATTTGTTTAACAGAATATGTGCATATAGGACTAATTTTTTGTTGCGACATGTGTTTATTAGATCCGTATTCAAGGTGCCRAAAAGCCAATTTGTCCAAGACTTAGTCTTATAAGGTGTGAGAACATGCAAATGGCCGGTTCTTATAGCTCGGTTGCCATAATTGCAACCGTTTTTGCAATTAATTCCAGAATTTGAATTTTCTAAAAAAGAATAAAATTATCTGATATTAACCGCCTCAAGAAACCGGTTCGTAAGTGGTCTGCCATTGGTTTGTGCAGACTTACCCATTGTCAAGACTTATGCCAATGTACCTTAGAACTAGATTGATCAGTTCAACATCGCATAAGAACTCTGTGAGCCCTAATAGTAGAAAAGAAAAATCTAGACAAAAAATATATATAAAAAGAAGACATCATTTGACGAGCCAACAGGGATGAGTCAAGACCTGATTGCTCATTGTCTAATATTAATCATACCCAATAAGGTACGAAGCTTGATGAACACTTCTCTACTAAAAGGTTTTGTAAATATGTCAGCTAGTTGATCTTCTGACATGAAYATCTCCAACTTAACATTACCTTTTTCAACATTGTCCCTAGAAAATGATGCCTAATCTCTATATGCTTAGTTTTAGAGTGCTGGACAGGATTTTTGGAAGTATTGATTACACTTGTGCTGTCACATAAAATAGGAACACTTTCGAAATAGACCCCAAAATCCTTTAGTTGTGACTTGATCCACAAGAGCTTAGCACAACATAAAACAGCTGTAATGTACTCAGACTCGGCTATAGATAAAGCCACATAATTTTGCTTCTTAGATCCCCATGAGTTGAGACAAGAACCTAAGAAGTGGGCCATTCTAGAAGTGCTCTTCTTSTCCACAATAAAACCAGCAAAGTCGACATCTATTTATCCAATTAGGTTCATACTGCTCCCTTTTGGATACCACATACATAGATCATCAGTACCATTAAGATACCTCAGAATCCTCTTGACAGCCTTTAGGTGAGTTTCTTTAGGGTTGCATAGAAATCTAGCACACTTGYTCCTCTATTTTCATTTGTATCCTCTTGAGTACTTATCTTCTCTTCCTTCTGTAGGTGTTACCCTTTCAAGAAGTTAGGCTCTGATACTAATTGAAAGTATAAGTTATACTCAAGGGGGGTGAATTGAGTATAGAATAAGTGTTGTAACATTTTTTATTAATTGAGGCCAGTTCAGAACCAGTCCTTAGGCAGRTGAATAATAAATGCGAGAAATAAACAACACACAAATTTAATGAGGTTTGAATTCTAATAAGTCTACGTCCTCCACTCCCTCACTCTTTTATTAATCAACTCAGATTAACAAAAGAATCCACTTGATCTAGTTATGCACCTCTGCACAAAAGATCTCCCAACTTCCACCTATGGATGTTTGACTCAACCACTAACTATGGTGATTCAACTGAATTAGATCCCTGAACAAATTCCCCAGCAAACTGAACACACAATCTGCTCAAATGACAATCCTTTGTCTCTCAAAAAACAATTAGCCTTAATGCTAGAATGAGAGTATTTTCAGTCCTTAATGTGGTATCGAATTTATGCTAGGTTAAGTTTTGAGAGAGAGAACTTTTGCAGTTTTGGTTTACGAATATGGCTCGTGCAAAAGTGTTATCGTTTTAGGTACAAGTAAGAAATCTTAACTAAGCCTTTGGCTTGCATGTTATAGAATATCGTTTGAGAATAATTTCCTTGGGAGAATGGTAATAAACCATGAAAATTATTCTCAACTGATTTTATATGAGATCAAATAAAATTAGTACAATATACTATAACACACTAGCCATACTTAAGATATCTTTCTTGTGTAAAACTCTAACCATCCTTGTATTTCAAAATCATTTTACTCGGAAAGAAACTTTCCAAAAATATGGATGTTGAAAAGTAAACTTGAGAGGACTAGTTTGGAACTGTTCCCAAACTGTTGTAGCCAACTTAGTTTACTTGTAGTTGCATGTGATAAGCTAAGCAACCAAAGTTCCTTATCACATACAACTAGCTTATCTCTCTAACTCAACCTTTATAATGCATTTCTACAATCCAAATACCACTTACATTGCATCTAAGACGTAAGACTATGACTTCTAAATTTGGTCTTTATGCAAACATCAAGACTTGGCTTCATGAGCTTCGTCTTATCATCCATTGAACTTGTGCCTTTTGTACCTATACATGCAAATAGAAACTTGCATGCAAATAGATAGTTCAATGTGGTTTGTCATCATTCAAAACTTAAGGTAGGAAATCAACACTTTCTCTCACACCCTGGCTTATGGGTCCCTCATTTTGGGGATCTTGATGAAAGAAGGATTGACTCTCAGTGGTGATACAATTCCTGCACAGAAATTCTCTATGAAAATTTTGCGCCAAAAGGGATTGGATATCACTAGTGACAAACTTTGCAATATTGAAGAGACTCTAGTCAAGAAGAAGCCTGTTGCTAAGCAGAGGAAAGTAATGGAAACCAGTACAACTAGTGAGCTCACTCCACAGATTGCTAAGATTGAGAAAGAGGATAAGACATTGGATCAGTTACTTAAGATGGTGCATGGTTTGACCACTTCTTTCACTAAGAGACAAGGAAGTTTAGAAGAGAAGCTAAATGAGACTAGTTAAATGTTTTCCAGAGATTGGATTGCTCAGATGAGAGCTAGGGGAATTGCAGGACAAGTAGCTGTTGCTGCTGCTATTGGTCAGAAGGTTGAGACCGCTCTAACCGTTTAAACTACCGTTTCTGTTGCTAGATAGACATCTACTTTTGCTACTAGTCAGGGTTCTTGTGTTAAGAGATCAGTTAAGAAGCAGGATGAGTATGATGAAGGGGTTGACCTCGAGGAATCCACCAATTCTTCTGCAGAACAGAGTCAGGATGAAGATCACTACAAAAAAATCTACTTATAGAGACGGAATTTTAGGGACGGAAAATTATCCGTTTCTAATTTAGTGACGGAACAATTATAATCCGTTGCTAAACAAATTTAGGGACGGATTTTTAATTCTGTCGCTAAATTAGGAACGCATTTTAACTTCCATCCCAAAATTAGCGACGGAATTTAAAATTCATCCCTAATTTAGGGACGGAATGATAAATTCCGCCTCTAAATAGTTTGAAAATTTTATTCATCAAAATTGGTAATAAAATTATTTTTTAGCGACGGATATTATAATTCCGTCCCTAAATTTAGGGACGGATTTTATTGTCCGTCTCTAAATTAGGGATGGATTTTTTATATCCGTCCCTAAATTAGGAACGAAATTATCATATCCGTCGCTGGCAAAGGACGTAAKCGACACTCTTTATTTTGTCCCATACTCCAATGATTCCCATCCACCCATTTAATTCTTCTTTTTTGCTTTTGGTTTCTACCACTCCGTATTTTCTTCCCCATATCCTTATCCCTTTGTTTCTTTTATTTTATCACTCTCTCTCTCTCTCTTTTGTTCTTTTTTGCTTCTTTCTGCATTTCCTTCGTTCTATTGTATTCTAATTTCCTTCAATCTCACTCTTTTTATTGTTTCAGCATTTTCAAAAACTCCACCAAAAGAAATTAAATAGTATCCTTGAATCCAAATCTCAACAACACGAAGAAGAAATCGAAAGGTGTTGAGTTCCCTAGTGTTTTGAGTGATGACAAACAGTTGCAAGAACAGGTACATTGGTTTGCTGAATACAGCTGGTCTGAACAGCTGAGAGAACTGTTCTTGGTCACTTGTAAGAAAGTGACATATATGCTAACAAGTTATATGTTCAAATTGTRCTATGTGTTTAGCATACAGGTTTTTCCAACTCTCTGAGCAAGAAGGTCCTTCGAGTTAATCTCGTAAGCATTCCAAGTTGAAAAGAAGATCAAGGGCAAGCTTTGAAGATGTTGAAGAATAAGAAGATTAGTTCTAGGTTTTAGAATAAGTCTTTATATTGTATAAATGCATGAGTGTGGTTAATTTCTTGTATTATTGATAGACAAATTATGTTGCTTGTATTATTGATAGACAAATTATGTGACTTTTCTTGTAGAGTTGAAGACAACTAGACCAGTTGGTTAGTTGGCTTTCAACACTACCAGTTGGAAGAACATTCTACTGTTCTCACAACTCTCATCACCTTGTCGAGCAAGTAAACGTTTTTGAAGATTTTCCTAAAAAGAATTGGAAACTTCAAGGTGATCTAGTAAGAGTATTTACTTGGGAATATTGTGTAATTGATTTTGTCGAGTTAAGTTAACTAGATATTATTTTATCTTGTATAAAATAATATCTTGTAAACTTTCCTAAAATATGTGTGGATCTTTGGAAACAAATATCTCACATATTATAGGGTTCGACTATGATCAATTGCATGGCTCTTGCCTATAAAATTCACAAGTATACACTCTTACATAACGGATTCTATCCGAGCTTCAAAGATTATTTTCGAGAGAAGAAAAGTCCATAGTTATACATCAAGCAAGCATGAATCATACAAGTGCATATATCGAGCTTAATTTACTCTTGTACGCTCTTAGTAAGAGTTATTTGAGAGAAAAGAATTTGTATTGGATCATAAACAAGGGGTTGGTGATCGGGTAGCATTTGAGAGTTCAATTGCGAGTGCTTGTGAGTTCAAGTGTGTAGGACGTGGCCGCGCCCTCGCGTATAGCGAGCGCGCGGCTTGGTACTACATCGAGTGCTTTGCGTGGCTTGAGCCACGGAACCCGCACGTGAGTGCGTTGGGTAGTGTTGTCGAGTAAGGGGAGTCGCCACCCGTGCCTATAAAGGTTATTCACGGACGCCCGAAACGTTGGGGCCAATTAATGGCCCCACGTTCTGATCCAGTAACCAGTTCGTGGGTTCGGGACATGGTACGAATCAGATCTGTAACCCAATTCGCCCGCATGTAGCGGCCTCTATCCGGTCTCATTGCAATTCCATTCATCACGGTTATTGAATGCACATAACTTACATTTTTAGCACTTTAGAAGCGTACTAACCCTAAAGATTACTACGAAAGTGTGTTTTCATTATGCACAAGAGACTACCTAACCTAGAAATTGTGACCACTTTGCATTAATCAAGTTAAAACGGTGCCTAAACCGGTTGTCCATAGTTAATCTGATTTTAAAGTGATTCACATAATTTCCGGTCTTTATTTAGCAAAAAATATACAATGAACAACCATGACAATCGAAGTATATGAAATTCAAATCATATATACAACCAATCTTACCCTGAATCTGCAAACCAAAACAAATGTTAGTTCGTAATAAAAAACGAGCATAATACTTCCCCTTGGATCGCTATACAAGGACAAGAAATCTAGTATTGACAAGTGATAATAATAATGAAAAAAACAAAAAAGAACGAAAACAATGAAAAACGTTAACCACTCCTACATATTACATGGAATAATATAAATAGTGAGTTTCTACATTTTTTGTTAATTAGATTGAAACTCGTAATGGTTATAATTAGATGAGGAAATGAGAAAAGAGTGTGTTTAGTGCAAGGGAGTAATCTCAGAAGTAAACCTTGTTATCGCTTGTTGAATCAAAACAGAATCGATTCTTAAAACTCCAAGAACGTATGTATTTAGAGTGTTTGAGAGAGTGTATGAGAGCATGAGAGAATGAATACGCAAGTTAGAGACGGGAAGACAGAATAAACGTGTTGTCTTTTCGGAATGAGCAAGGCACGTATTTATAGGCACGAGGAGGTAGGAGGAGGGAAAAAACCCTGCGTATATTGATTTCCTCCGCGTATATTTTTTGATTTCCTCCGATTTATTTTCCATAATATCGTGATTTGCCTTGATATCGACGCACCTAGACACCCTTGCTCCCTAAGCAAGGAGTTCTAGAGGGTTCTAGAAGGTTCCACGTATTTCCGGGGGTATTTTGTGTATTTTGTATTTTTTTTTTGTATATTTCTGCGTATAAAAACTTATAAAAATCATAGAAAAATATAGAAAAATCAGAAAAAAAATCTAAAAATACTAGTGAGCTCAGAAAAAATGTGAGGAGTGTGATGAAAAGTAGAAATCAAGATAATCACCAGTATAAATTATTTTTAAAAATCCTAAAAATAGAAAAAAAACCTAAAATAAAAAAATAAAGAAAATGTTTTTGCCCCCTTGATTTGTCCTTTGCTCATAGTTCCGAGTATGACTTCACGTATTTCCAACTTTGGTGAGTTCAAGGCATCTTTTCTGAGTCGAAACAATCGCGAGACGCGGTATGTTTCATCATTGATTATCTTTTGGGGAGACATTTGGTGTCTACAGAAGCCCCCACTTTGACTGAAGTCTGGGAAGAGACGATAGTCTCGTAAGACGAAAGTCAAAGTATTCGATTCGGGAAGGAGAGCAACTCAAGACGTTCTGCGACCCTGAGTTACCCTTTTTGGCGCGGTACCTGCAAACAAAGGTTAGTTTTACTTGTTAACGCGCCCCATGCGGTGTTATGCCCTTGGAAGCGCCTGGATACCTCGAGCAGCTTCTTCCTATGGCGCCTTGCTTTTCAGGAGAAAATGATGATGCAACTCTGTCGGAAATGGCTGATTCCTTCAGAGACCTTCCCAACGGCTGACCTTGGCTTTTCAGGAGAATAATGTGTGATACCTTCGGAAGCGCCTCGTTCCTCAGGTAGCTTTCCTTACGGCTGACCTTCTGTTCTCGGGAAAGAAATGTAGAGATGCCTTCCTACGGCTAACCTTGCTTCGGAAAAGATATGTAAGGCTTCCCTACAGCTGACCGTCTTTCGGGAAAGAATGATGTAGATGCCTTCCCACGTGCCCTTGGCTTTTCGGGAGAAGTAATGTATGTTCCGTTGGAAGCAACCTCGTTCCTTCGGAAAGTTCCCCCTACGGCTGACCTGCTTTTCGGGGAAAATGTGCGTATAGCAACAATCGCGTATAGCGATGAATGCCGTATAGGCGTGAGGAAAATGTCATGTGTGTATGCGGAATTTCTGGTGCGGAGAAAATTCCAAAACCCGAAGAGTGCGCGGAACTTCTTGAGCGGAGAAGATTCTAAAACCCGAGAGATGCTGACGGAACTTCTGTACGGGAGAGAAATTTCCAAGACCCGAAAGATGTATTTGCTTTGAGATTTCTGTAGCGGGAGAAACCATAAAGACCCGAAAGATGGTTTTGCTGGATTTCTGTAGCGGGAGAAATCGTAGACCCGAAAGACGCTTGTGCTAGATTTCTGTAGCGGGAGAAACCATAAGACCCGAAAGATGGTTTTGCTGGATTTCTGTAGCGGGAGAAATCATAGACCCGGAAGACGCTTGTGCTGGATTTTCTGTAGCGGAGAGAAATCGTAGACCCAAGATGTTTGTGCTGGATTTTGTAGACGGGAGAAATCGTAGACCCGAAAGATGTTGTGCTGGATTCCTGTAGTGGATAAAGCATAGACTCGAAGGATGCTTGTGGAATTTCTGGAGCCCCCAAGATGATGTGTGAAGTAGCCCCCAAGTTTCTTTGTTGGCTTTGCAAATGACACTTGCTACGACCATTTGTGCTTGTACACTTTGAAATTTTGTTTCCAAAGCTTAGTCACGTATGCTTCGCTTATGTATGTGAGTTTTCACTACACAAAGCCGTAGAACTTTATTCTAGAGCCGTTTGTGTAGTGTATGCTTATGGCTAGCCTTCCGCGCAATGTCTTCCTCGAGTGCGGTAACCGGACTAACTTCGTGAACTCATGGACGTTGTCGGAGTCGGAAGGTGTACCTAGTAAGACCAAGGACACTTAGGACAAACTTAGCCTTGTTTTTACGGGTTGTGTACTATGCAACTTATGTTGTGAATGTATGAATGCATGTGTTTGTATACATGAGACTATGTATGAATGCATGTATGAGTTTGTATGATGTATGAATGCATGTATGTGTTTGTATGTATGTATGAATGTATGAATGCATGTGTTTGTATACTATGAGACTTATGTATGAAGCATGTATGTGTTTGTATTTGTATGTGTTGTGTGTATGCATGTGACTCTAGTATGCATTGGAGGTACCGACTTCCTTGAAAAAAAAAACAAAAAAAAGACAATCCGACGAGCGTTTGGAGTCGCAGTGAAAGCACCATGCATTAGCCGAATACAACAAATCGTCCCCCCGAGCTTGCAAATATGGCTGATTTTAGGATGAAAATACGTAAAAACTTCCCCAAAATCCAAGTGAAAATCATCCGAAGTTGCAACGTGCGTTATACCATGGTAGTATGGAGCGTATATACGCTACACAGAGGAGCGTATATACGCTGCCCTCCTACGTATAACGCTCCAAGTAGCGTATATACGCTGTAGGTTATCACACTTTCCAAAAAATTAAGGAAAGTCCAGCACAGTGCAAAGCTGCGTATATACGCTGCTATGGTGCGTATATATGCTCTGTATCAGCGTATATACGCTCCAGTATTGCATATATTACGCCAAGGCTTAGGGTTTTGGCTCAGTTTTTTGCAGTTCATTATAAATAAGGGACGGAGTTTATAGGACTTGTTCACCTCGAAAACCGTCCCCTTGTCCTTTTTTACTACAAACCTTAATCACCCTATTTCTCTAAGTCTCTTTAGTCATGGCTCGCAAGGTTGGTCTCGCTCTAGACTCTGGATACGTATCTTTCCACACGGTCAAAGGCGACATTCGTGACCATCATTGCAGCGTTTTTCTGATGTTCAGGTTTGTGAAAATTGATATTGCTTTTTTGCTTGCTGCCATAAAATTTTGGAATCCTCGTACTCATTCCTTTTGCTTATAATAATGAAATTACACCATTGCCTGAAGAAATTAATGCCATATTGGTTGGCCCATAGATCACCCTCCTTGCGCCCCTGACTTATCGGAATTCATTTATCAATTTTTTGAAAATTTCATGGGGCTTGAGAAACGCAACGTTTCTGACATTGTTTTTGGCCACGAAGTCGATTTATTGAGGTTAAATTGACCACTTTAGAACAATGGTAGAATTAGTGATGCTCATAGGAGAAGAGCCTTATTTTTTGCCTATTTTGTCATTATCTCTTCCCTCAAAAGTCGAAAATTTTGGCCTTGCCTCCGTTATCTCTGTGTTGTTGAACAATGCAGGTTGGTCGTTCACCCTCTTTACTTGTTGCGGGGAGATGTTGCTTGCATTGGACGACTTGGAAAGAGATCCTTTACAATGCTCCTATGACTGTTGCCCTCATATTTTGCAGTTATAATTACATTCTTTAATTTGTTAACTAAATAAGTAATTACCTGTATTTCTAGTATTCACATAAATATTATATTTTTCTTGACAGATATGGTTGATGGAACGCTTATCTTTGATTATGCCTCTGAACATGGAATCGTATTACACTAAAAGCTACTGTACTCGCAAAAAGGTCGTACTTGTCACGTTCTGAAGACAGTTGGGTACGATACTTTGCGAGTGGAGAACTGTGATCAGGTGGGTTGTTCCATGGTGGCGTATTCAGAGAATGATGACATCGGATGACGGAGAGGCTTGACTATTAGTGGTCGCAGGCGTTGACTTTCTATTTTCCTGTCCGTTCTAATGCGTCAGTATGACAGGAAACAAGTCATCCCAGATCGTGATACTCGCAGGCCTTCAAATCACTCTATTGTTAAGCGTTCCTTGAAGAGGTGGGTGGATTTTGGGTTGCCCGTCTAAGCTGGAGGTATTGGATCTTGATGAGCGTGATGCGAACACTTCACGTTTCTACAAGAAGTGGATGACTGCGACCAACTGCGACGGCTCGTGCTGACCATAGGGCTGCGGAGAGGAAACGAATTAAGAAAGAAACGACCTTTGGAAGTTGAAGATGCCTTTGTTCCTAACCCTAAGCGTTCGGAGAAAAACTACTGCTAGTCAGTCAAGGACAGACTTGGACCACAGACTGCACCTGTTTGGAGTCGACTAGGCCACTGAATGAGGAGAGATCAAGGAAATCCAGAGATCCATGCTCGAGAAAAACTATGCCCAAGAAAAGAAAGTTGAGGAAAGCTTATGATAAGAAGCGAGTGCAAGTGGGGTGGATAAGGAAGCAAGTGTAAGTGAGATGGACAAGGAAGCAGCGCAAGTGGGAATGGACAAAGAGAAGAAAGATTGACTGCTTTATTTCTTTGCTTTTATTGCAGGCCTGCGTGCCATATTTTATTTTATTAACACTTATGTGATATGAACTCAATAAAGTTTAATAAAAACAACGCTTTCTTTGCTACAATTATTAACTTTTGTTGTTTTCTTGCTTTTTTGAATTACATGAGCAAAGGGAAATGGGGGGAAGTATTATTAATGGGGCCCACTTCAAAAGAAGTTGCCTACGTATCCAATGTGGAATCAGGCCTCTCGTAGTTCAGATGGTTGGGGTGAAGGGTAGGTTCAAGCTTTTGTTGAGTTAAATATAATATTTCTTTAATTGGTCCATGTTGATGAGCTTGCAAACTCGTCGCCATTCTATCTATCAACCTCACGGCCCCTCAGATAAGATATTCTTGACTATGTAGGACCGCCCAATTTGACGGACTTGCCACGAGGATCTAAAACATTTTTCCTCAATGCCTTTAAGACCAAAATCACCTTCCTTGATGTTGCGAGGACTTAACACCTTTGTTGAAATGCCTTGTGATCCTTTGTTGATAGATTTGCACATTGTTTAAGGCGGCGAGGCGCCTCCCATCCAAAGTGTGAGTTCATCATATCTAGCACGGACCCACTCGGCTTTCGGGGACATTGCTTTCGAGCAAATGCGGAGCGATGAAACCTCCAATTCAATTGGTTGAACTGCTTCTGTTCCATAAACCAGTGAGTAAGGTGGTGTATCCTGAGGAGTCCGTATTGAAGTTCGATATCCCCAAAGAGCAAAATGGAGCTTGTGAGGCCAATCCTTATAGGTTTCAGTCATCTTGGCGATGATCGTCTTTACATTTTTGTTTGCTGCCTCTACAGCTCCGTGGTTTGCGGCCGATACGGGAGGACCGATGATGCTGAATTTTGTACTTAGCAATCAAATCAGCGCACTCTTTCTGGAATGTGTTCCAGTTGTCGCTAATGATTTCATGTGGCACTCCAAAGCGACAAACAATATTTGTCTCAATGAACTTTGCCACAATGTTTAGCTTGAAGGTCGCATAGGAGGCTGCCTCCACCCATTTTGTGAAATAGTCAATGGAGACTAGAATGAACTCGTCCCACCTTGTCCTGGAGGGGTAATCTTTCCAATTATGTCGATGCCCCATGTGGAAAATGCCAAGGGGGAGTGAAAGTATATAGTAGGGATGGAGGTACATGTTGAGGTTGGCATTCTTTTGGCACGTGTCACACTTCTTAACATAGTCCTGACAGTCCTTTTCCATGTTATTCAATAACAACCAAGGGTGATGATTTTTCTCGCCAACATTTTGCCACTCATATGCGTGCTGCACACGCTGCCATGCACGTTATCCATTGACCGCTTTTGCTTCTTCTTGAGTAATGCAAAGTAGTGAGCGACCGTGGTAACCCTTTTTGTGCAACTCCCTTCGTGTAGCACATAGTTTTGATGCCAATCGCCTCAGGGCGTTTGTGCTTTCTTCGAGGCTGGGGAGGGTATTCATTTGTTTTGCAAGAACTTCAAATATGTGAATACTAAGGCTCATTCCTTCATTTGACGAATGGTCTTTGCTCTCCATCCTCTAAGGCATTGACATGAGCTGGGGCTTGCCGTCTTTCTGATGACTAGTGGTATATGGTTAATGAGTTGGGATCCTAATCATCGAGGCTAGTTTAGCCAAAGCTGTCTTCAAATTATGGGGTCCTCTCCGGGGAGGTAGGTATACTCTATCTCTTTGAAATGTCGAGCAATTGTCTCTAGATGTGCTTGATAAAGGGCCAAATTCTCACTTCTGACTTTCCATTTCCCAGAGATTTGATTGGTGATCAAGGAAGAGTCCCCGTATACCTCAACTTCTTAACTCCGAGTGCCATGGCTGATTCTAACCCAATTATGCAGGCTTCATATTCTGCAGCGTGTTTGTGACATCGAAGTCTAGCTTTACGAAATCGGCGTGTGCTCTTCTTCTGGCGATACCAGAAGTATGCCCACGCCGCATCCTTTTTGGTTTGAAGATCCATCAAAGTATAAAACACCAAGCCCCGTCTTCATTCATCAATAGATCTCGTCGGGAATTCAAAGTCTTCTGACTCTGCTTCTCCAGGCGAATGGCTAGAAATTCAGAACAATGCTTCCCATGATAGCCTTTTGGAGATACATACTTTAGATCGAATTTGGAAAGCAAAACCACCCATCTTGATAGGCGACCACTCATGGCAGGTTTTTCCAGGAGATACTTCAATGGATCAGCTTTGGAACAATGTGGACTTCGTGGGTAAGAATAATGCCGCAGCTTTGGGTTGCCCAAACCAATGCGAGGCAAAGCTTTTGTATTGGAAATACCTCGTTCTCGTATGGAGAAACTTTTGCTCAAAGTATATATGGCGTTTTCCTTCCCGTTGGCTTCTTGAGTAAGCATATGCTCCAGCAGCTTTTGAGTGACAGTAAGGTAGAGCCGTAGTGTAAGCCGGGAACTGTGGGTAAGAGAACTGGAGGGTTGGAGAGGTACTCTTTCACCTTGTCAAAAGCCTGTTGACATTCATCGTCCCAAGTCTTTGGTTCATCCTTCCTAAGCTTGCGAAAGATGGGTTCACACACCATAGTGAGTTGGAGATTGAACCTACTGATGTATTGAACGTCCCAAAAATCCTCGGATCTCCTTTTCGTTGAAGGTGGTTTTGAGGACATTATGGCTTTGATTTTTAAGGGTCGTTTTGATGCCCCGGCTGCTAATGACATACCCAAGAAGCTTCCAGAAGTAACTGCAAATGCACATTTTGTTGGATTGAGTCTCATTTTGTATTTGCGAAGCCTCTCGAAGAACTTCTAAGACAAGCATTGTGATCCTTTCGTTCTTTGGCCTTCACTATCATGTCATCAACATATACTTCCACTTCCATGCATCATGTCATGCAGAAGGTAGGCAGCGCGTGATAGGTGCTCCGACGTTTTCAAGCCAACGGCATGACTGTGTAGCAATATGTTCCCATGGAGTGATGAAGTTGTCTTCTCCATGTCTCTTTCAGCCATCTTTTATTTGATTATATCCCGCAATCCATCCATGAAGATAACAGAGCGATGTTGCAAGTATCCACCAAAAAGTCTATGTGTGGTAAAAGGTAATCATCCTTTGGGCTTGCTTTGTTGAGGTCGCGGAAATCAACACACATTCGGACTCTTCCACCCTTCTTCATGACTAGGACTAATTGCAATCCATTCTGGGGTAGTGCCACTGCTGAATGAAACCTGCTCTAACTGCTTGACTATCTCTTTTCAATCTTGAGTGCTATATCAGGTTTCATTCTTCTTAGTTTCTGCTTGACAGGTTTGCCCCTGCAAAATAAGGTATGGTATGTTTAGCAATCTCTGGATCGATCCCTGGCATGTCTCTGTAAGACATGCGAACACATCTTTGTATTCTTTGAGAGTCTGGATTAACTGTGCCTTCTCTTGCAGTAAGGCTGAGACCTATCTTTATCATTTGTGTTCATCATTGCTAGAAATGTTGATTTCTTCAGTGTCTTCAATGATGGGGTTCTTTGCTCATGTCTTTTCCATTGCTTTATTAGTTCATCATCATTTTGTTCATTTTAGAAGCGTCAGAATTAAAGCAGTCAATCAGGGAGGAAGAAAGACGAGAAGTAAGCAAAAGCATAGTCTTATTGAAATCAGAAATCATTACATCGAAAGCAGAAGCCTCAAAAGAGGCTGAGAGAACATTATCAGATTCCAAAACAGGTTTAATTGGTCCAACATGACCGTCCTTGACCTCGCTAACACTAGACTCCCTAAACTTAGGACTGGACTCAGACTCAAACCTTCCTCAGACTCAGATTCTTCAAACATTGGTCCCTCTCTCAGCAGTGAAAGAAACTTGCGGCCGTCTGGTGCAGTGATCTTTAAGTTTTGCGCCATCCTCGAACCATGTTATTTTGTAGGAGTAATCAGTTTAGTTGGTCGAAGGACTCGTAGCTCACCACCTCTTGAACGGTAGCTTCTGTCTCTTCCTTTTCCATGCCAAAGAGTAGACCATGCCCATGTGATCGTCAATAGGGGTTGTGGTTTTGACAGGATCATTGTGACCTATCTTCGATGAAGTCACAGTCTTGAAAGACCTCGAGTCCTAGATACTTTTTGCCATTAGAAGTTAGGAGAGGTTCAGGAAGTCAAAGCTTGGAAAATCTCTCCACTCGTACAAAGTAACCATTGAGAGTAAACTCGTAAGGGCGAGTGGTGGTCCACTACTAACTCATTCTTTCAAGGAAGCGTATTTCAGGTGCTTGCTCCCTTATTTCTCTTTTGTGTGAGGAGAGTATCAAGCCCGAATTTGTCATTCTTCTTGCGGTAGACCGAAAGAGGATGAAGATGCTCCTGTGGGATCCCTAAGCCATTCCAGGGATGTAGCCTTGTTTTCATATACATGGATGTGTGAGATGGCATCATAAGGGGATTCTCAATCACAACAGTTGAAAGAACCCCCAAAGTTCCTCATCTTCATTGTCATGTTGGACTTTTGCAATGTGACTTCGCCTATTGCTTGGATTTCATGGGAGATGCGCATCATAGTTACCGGAGCGCCATGAAGTAAGAACTTGACTTTTTGATGTAAATGAGGGCGACGACGCCTAGTTCATGTAGCAAGGCGGACCAAGCAATAGGATTGAATGAAGTTAACGTCCCATGAGCATGGACTCACCCTTTTTTCGATTGGGTCCAGCAACAATGTGAGCCATATGACTCCGAGAGCTTGTCCCTGATATCGTAGGACACGAATGTGTTTGGTATTAGCTGAAGATCCATCTATTGCAGATTCCAAGCCTTTTGAGCAGTCCTTAAAGGGCAAAACATTGATGGAACCATGCTACCCAAAGTCATTGAATGTGAAGCCGACACACCACAGTGAGGTGAAGGGCCTTATTGTGATGGGCCCCTCAGGAGGCAGGTCATCGTGTGAGAATACTATTGTAAGGTGAGGGCAGCGTGGTTGGTTATGAAATTAACAACCCTTCTGGGGTTGTGTCTCACTCGAGACATTGATTTCAGTGAGAGCTTTGAGGAGAGCCTTCACGGTGACTCCAGGCGTGACGATCATATTGCCAAAGACGTTCAACTCGCTTTGGTCTTCTTAAGTTGCTTGATATTGGATTCTCTTTCTTGTGGGGATGATTTGAGTAGTAGTTATAAATCAGGCTGCGGGAGTGGCATTAGGAACACCCCCACTTCCTCCTGTGAGTACATTGCACCATCATCAAGTGCTCTTGATGATATCTTGGTTCCTGAAATTCCTTCTCAAGAATCTCTCCAGTCATGTTTGATAGGCGTGACGCCTTCTTAGTACTCGTCGTCATCGCGTTGTCCCATAAGCCATTAACAGAAGTTGTCATTGAAAGTAGGATAATTGGCCGCTTGACCCATCTGGACAGATGGAGGAAGTATAGGCAAAAGCGTTTTCTTCATCAACAGAAATCCTTGAGAGTAGTAAGTAAAGGTGTTGATGTGATGTTCAGGCCTTTTTTTCACCTGGTGAAGTGGGAGCCTCCATCTTTCTACCAGTCTGGATCACATCCTTTAGTTTATAGCATTCCTCAGTTGTGTGACCTTGCCTTGATGGTACTCACGTACTTGAGGGTCCCATTTAGCGAATCACTTCTTTGGATCAGGGTCAGGAGTCATCGGACCAATAGGTTGCGATCTTGCCTTTGTTTTGAAAGTTCGCTCAAATGCTTGGAGTTATAAGTCATGCCCAAGAGGAAATATTCACGCCTAGACGATATAAACCTTGATTCCTCATTGGAGAAACCAGAGTAGCTTTCAGTGCCAGAACATGTTTGAAGAACCAGAATTGTCCTTCTTGTTGTTGTTCCATCTTGGCTTTTATTTGTTAAGAGCTGTTTTCTTTCAATAAGTCATCCTCAATGCAAATACCAAATGTCGAGGACCTTATCGAAAGATCTAGGCCAAATAGCGCGAGATGATTTTGGATCTTGGTTGTAAGTTTGATATGAAAAACTTTTTACCATTCAACTTCAGGAGAGTATGAACCAGTTGTGCAGCAGCCTTCCTCAGTCTAGAGAGGAATGCAGTAAAATCCCTCTTCTCGCCTTGTTTCAGAATTTCAAGTTCGCGACAGAAGAGTTTGAGTTTTGAAAGTTCCCTTTGTAACGATCATAAAAGCAAGGCAACATCTTCCCAAGTTTCAGTTCTTCTTCTCAGACAAGGAGAAAAACCATTTCTGACACACGGTGGCAACAGAGAGGGAAAAGACCTTCGCGGGTAGAAGGCAGAATCGACCCCCTTGAGAGACAGGGTGGCTTATAAGGCCTTGAGATGAAACGGATCGTCTAGTAGCTTGAATGAGGAGATCATTGGCCGAGAAAGTTGCATGGAGTTGGGCGCAGGGGAGATCTCATTCTCAGTGTTTGTCATAGTAAGGTCGCCCCTGTCCAAGTGCCTTTTGAACATTTTTCTCCATGTTCTTAGCCATGGCGGCAAAAGAAGAGTTGGCGGCGAGATTTCCCCCATTTGGCTAAGTTCCACAGTGTCAGCGAGCTCATCCATCTCCACGTGCTCGTCGTTCATGCGTGAATGATTGAGATAGGCTTAGAATCCGGTGGCCTCTGAAAAGGTTGCCTCGGAGATGGATGGTGGGAGTGACTGACTTGCTCACGAACTAGCCTTTGATTAGCCTTGCGAGTCCAAACGGGGCCAATGCTTGAATTCTGCCAAGTAACAAAGAACTACAGATTAATTGGATGCTTCACTTGACCAAGACTCATTGCATGACCTAACATGACCGTCTTCCCATATGCATGAACCTAATGCAAACCTACATGAATGCCTTATGTCACCTTTTCCCCTTTTTATTATTTTTTTTTTTTTTTTGGAAAAAGATGACCTTTACAAATATGGTACAATATGCAAATGTATGTTGAATCCTATGTTCTAACCTAAGCGGTCATATCTATATGCTTATGTTGATGCGTAAGTCCATTACGTACAAGGCTAAGAGCTCTAAGGTCACATATGCCATGTTCAAAGTAAACACCAACATGATGATGAGTTCAAAACCACCATAGGTCCAAGTTCTAGAGACTACATGGTCGGCTGGTTAAGTCAAAATATCGTACAGGCCTAAAAGTAGACTTGTCCAGTTTTTCACCTTGCCAATTAGCGATGTATGGCCAAAGATACCCTTAGTTCGCACCGCATCGAGTAACACGGGCACACACGGCAGCCGATAGTACTCCTTAGCCATGCAATCAATTAACCACAATGCAACCAGGATATTATCCCCACCTATATGTAGTCCGTACATAGAACATGCCCTATATTGAGACCAAAGAAGCCTAAGTTGACCATTATGGCGGTACATGCAAAATGCAACAAAATTCAATAACGATATGATGGAATTACGAGACTTTTCAATGTTTCCACTCACCTACCACGTGATTTTCCCCATGAATCCCAATTTTAGGACGTGTCCGCGCGCCTCGCGGTATAGCGGGCCCGCGGCTGTACTACATCAGGGCTTTTGCGTGGGCTTGAAGCCACGGAAATCCGCACTGACTTGCGGTAGTTGTTGTCGATAAGGGATCGCCACCTGCACTGAAAAGTTATTCACGGCACGCCCGAACTTTGTGCAAAATTAATGTCCCCCACTTCTGACCAGTAAACTCAGTTCGTGGTTCGGACATTGTATGAATTCAGAATCATTGTAAACTCACATTCGCCCGATTTACGCGGGCCTCTACCGGTCTCATGCCAATTCCACATCACGGTTATTAATGCCACATAACTTACATTTTAGCATCTTAGAAAGCGTACTAATCCTAAAGATTACTACGAAAGTGATGTTTCTTATTATGCAACCAAGACACTACCTAACCTAGAAATTGTTGACCACTTTGCATTAATAAAGTAAAACGGTGCCTAAAAACCGGTTGTCCATAGCTTAATCTGATTTTAATAGTGATTCACATAATTTCTGGTCTTTATTAGCCAAAAAAATATACAAATGAACAACAGACAAAATGCGAAGTATATGAAATTCAAATCATATATACAAACCAACTACCCTAAATCTGCAAACAAAACAAATGTTTAGTTCGTAATAAAAAACGAGCGAAATGAACCTTCCGCCTGGATCGCTATACAAGGACACAGAAATCTTAGTATTGACAAGTGATAATAGTAATGAAAATGAAACAAAAAGAACGAAAACAATGAAAAACGTTAACCACTCCTACATATTACATGTATAATAAATAGTGAGTTCTACATTTTTGTAATTAGATTAAAACTCATAATAGTTATTAATTAGATTGAGGAAATGAAAAAGAGTGTGTTTAGTGGCGAGTAATCTCAGAATAATCCTTGTTATCGCTTGTTGAATCAAAACAGAATCGATGCTTAGAACTCAAGAACTATGTATTTAGAGTGTTTGAGAGAGTGTATGAGAGCATTTGAGAGATAATAACACAAAGTTTGAGACGGGGAAAGACAGAATAAACGTACGTGTGTCTTTTCGGAATGAGCCAAGGCACGTATTATAGGCACGATAGGTACGAGGAGGAAAAAACCCTACGTATATACGCAGGTCTGGTATATACGCAGGAGACCTGCCGTATATACACAGACTCTGTGTAATATAACAGGATTATTCTCCGCGTATTTTTGATTCCTCCGATTTTATTTTCCATAATACGTGATTGCCTTGATTCGACGCACCTAGACACCCTTGCTCTCCAAGCAGGGTTCTAGAGTGTTCTAGAAGGTCCACATATTCCGGGTATTTTGTGTATTTTGTATTTTTTGTATTTCTCTGCGTATAAAAACTTATAAAAATCATAGAAAAATATAGAAAAATCAGAAAAATAATCTAAAAATACTGGTGAGCTCAGAAAAATGTGAAGAGTGTGATGAAAAGTAGAATCAAGATAATCACCAGTATAAATATTTTTAAAAATCCTAAAATAGAAAAGAAAACCTAAAAATAGAAAATAATAAAAGAAAATGTTTTTGCCCCTTTATTGTCCTTTGCTCAATAGTTCCGAGTATGACCTCACGTATTTCCAACTTTTGTGAGTTCAAAGCATCTTTCTGAGTCAAACAATCGCGAGACCGCGATATGTTCATCACTGATTATTCTTTTGGGGAGACACTTTTAGTGTCATTACAAAGTGCTAAATAGCACACTTGGGTTCAGTGGGGTTTCTTTGTTGGAGTTCATACATTGAGAGAGTGAGGGTACTAGTATTCATTCAGAGTTGATTAATAAAAGTAACTAGGTAGGAGCTGTAGCCCAAAGTTGGTGAACCTCGTTAATCTTGTGTTCCTTTATTATTGCCTCGATACTGTCTCTACTAACTGTTTAACTAAACTTCCGCTGCGAAACCAGTACAACTGGCCTACTGACCTAGAACAGTAGCAAATCGAAATTTTATTAGCGTACTCAATTCACCCCCCCCCTCTGAGTACTCTTGGGAAACCTTCAAAAGTTAGTTAATATATAATTTTTGGGATTTTAACTTTTCAATTTCTAGGTTTATCTTATGGTTTATCCTTTTCCCTCTTTTTTGGTGACATTTCGTCTTTTTTAGATTTGGTATGGTAAATCTGGCTTTTGGAATTATTTCATATACCTTTTCATTTCACATATGGTAGATCTGGCTTGTGGAATTATCCAATTTTTGGGTTTATGTCATATACCTTTTCATTTCTTCATTAGCAAGATCGATCTGATATTATAGATGGAGCAAAAGTTTTCAGATTTCTCTATTACTTACATGCTTTTTTGTTTTCTCAATTTTCAAGTGAAATTCAATCAAGCTCGTGGAAATTTTTTTCATTTCTGCAATTTATTTTTCTGTAACTTTATGTATAGTCGTTTGTATTTTCGTCTTTAATTTTCTTCATTTCTGCAATTTAATTTTCAGGAATTTTATGTGTATTCGATTGAGGTTTGAAATTATAACCAAAATTCAATATTAATATTACTATAGCTACTCCAGGATTTCGTTGTGCTTTGCTATTATTTCTTTTTCATACAAATTTGCTTAGTTAATGGTTGCAATTACTATTAGTTGTTAMTTTCTTTTCTTTCTTTTTTTAATTTTTTTAAATAATCAGCGACAGATCTTCATTATTTCATCCTTAATTTTAGGGACGGATATGAATCCCTAGATTTTTCTATAGTATCTAAAATGGAAATTTAATCCGTCTCTAATTTAGTGACAAATTAGTGTAATCCGTCTCTAACTTTAATTAGCGACGAGTACTTTATAGACAAATAGTTTCCGTCCCTAAGTACAATTAGCGACAAATTTGATCAGTTTAGGGACGGATTTGGTCTGTCCCAAAACAAGCTCTTTTTTGTAGTGGATGATGAAGAGCCTGAAGCTGATGAGGATGACAAAGATTCTGACCCAAATGCTACAGAGGACGAAATGGAGGATAAAGAGGATGATGATGATGAATGATTATATATTCTAGCCTTCTGTTCCCCRTCCCCTATCAATTGAACTGCTTTTGGTTATCTGTTTTCTTATGCCATTTTACAAAACTCCGTTCATGTAATTTGGTTCTTGTTTGACTCTGCTGAACTATTATTCTGCCTATTTGTTTGTTTTGAGATTGTGATTTGTGAAACTAACTGGCTTATACAAAATATGGTATTAATTGGTAGTTGATGCTACCCTTGTGTTGAAAATGATAATTTATGCATGTCTTACTAATCTGTGAATGCTTTTTAATGATTCCAAAAGGGGGAAAATAATTAGAAATTCTGGAAGCCTTAGTCTAGCTTAAATTGAGCCAGTTTTAAATAGTTGTAGTGAGTCAATAAAATCTATCTAGATGATTCTGGATGGTTTGTTTTATGCTTTCATAGGAAATAGCCAAGTTAGTTGGTTGTTTCACCTAGAGTTGAAAAATAAAAATAAAAAAATCAAAAAAACAAAAAGTAAAAAAATAGTCTTATTCAGGTAGAGTTGTTGTTGCATATAACTTGTTGTTTGCAGGAGCTTCTCATAGAGTTTGTCATCATCAAAATAAGGGAATTTGTTGAGTTCCCTAGTATTTTGAGTGATGCTAAACAGTTGCAAGAATAGGTACATTGATATGATGAATATAGCTGGTCTGAACAGCTAAGTAATTGTTCTTGGTTACGTGAAAGATAATGACAGTATGTGTAGACACCTAAAAATGTCTCCCCAAATGAGTAATCAATGATGAAGTATACTACATGTCGCAATTAATTCGAACTCGAAAATACGCAATTGAACTCGTAATGAAGTCACACTCGAAATTATGAGTCAAAGGTCAAATACAAGGCAAAAATATTTTCTTTCGGTTTTCTCGATAATCTCAAAGGTTTTCAAACAAGTTACGCTGGCGATTCTCATGCTTTTTGTATTTCATAGCGTCATGTCGTCCCACATTTTTCTGAATCCCCGCCAGTACTGTTTAAATATTTTTTGATTTTCTATGATTTTTATTGAATTTGCAATGTTAAATACGCAGAAATACGCCAGATAAATACATGAATAATTAGAAAATCTGAATTGTTCCTAGAATCTCCTAGAAAGAATATACTTACCTTGCGAAAGAGGCGTCTAGAATAATCCGTAATCTTCTAGAAGAAATCGAGACATAAGGCAAAGAATATCGAATTAAAATATTTCATGATTTTTGGGAAAAGAAATAATATACGCAAACCTGCATATACGCTCCTAGAGCGTATATACCAGGATGCTTGAGAGGTATATAACCTGGATGAGCTTGCGTATATACCCAGCCTTATGTTAGCGTATAACGCAGGAGACCTCACAGCGTATATAACGATCAATTTCTTCCTCCCGCCAATAGAATACACTTTGCCTCGACTGAGGGGACTTGCCAACTTTACGATCTAAGCATACTCAGTCAATTCACATACGTATTGCATTCCTCTCTCATTCACAAAATCTTCACAAATACACATAAAGACACGAGTCTTTTGCGTTCTTTCGATTCGTTTGACAAGCGAAAACAGGTTAATTCTGAGATTACTCACTCTATAATTTCTCTTCACTTTCTTTTAATTGATTAACCATTATTAGATTCTAATGTAATTATACAATGTAGAAACCGACTTGAAATCTCTCATTAAATATGTAGATTATATTCATGCTTTTAAATTCGTTTTCGCTAACCTTTATTATATTACTCTATCTTTGTCATACTAACGTTTTTCTTTGTCTTAATTAGCAATTCACAAAGGACATCGCTTTTTAGTTTTAACAATTTTGTGTATTTGCAGGACAAGTGAGAAAATACATATATCATTATATGATTACTAACATTGTTTTCATGTTTGTTTGTTGTACATGATTCTATCATACTTGTATATATTGCTTAAACAAGACCGAAATTATGCATCCCATTAAAGTCAGATATCATGGACGACCGGTTTCTAAGCACACTTGTTATATTGACTAACAATAAATGCGACCTGCAATTGTAAAAGTCTCGTTTGTACATAATAGTAACTCACTTAGTATCTTTAAGGGCTAGTGCGCTAATAAGTTACAATAGGAAGTTGGTGGCATCCAGTTAATCGATTATAATTAAATGAGACCGTGAGTAGAGCCGTACAATCGCGATTTGGGTTACTGATTCATATTCCGTATCCATTCCCCGAACCCTACGACTGGTTACTTGATGGACGTGGCCATTGTTTTGGCACAACATCTGCGGCGTTCTCGTTGAATAACCCTTTATCTAGCACGTGGCGACTCCCTATCCGACAACCTACGCCCAACGCATCACTGTGCGGGGATTTCGTGGCTCAAGCCCACGCAAAAAGCACCTCGATGTAGGTACACAAGCGCTCGCCGCCTATACGCAGGCGCCGGCCACTGTCATATTTGGCGACTCACTTCAGGATAAGTCACCGTTAGTGAAGTGAAGACTAAACAGTCTCGTAGATTCCATCATACAGTTACATGATTTTGCATTTGCCATGTACCTTTCGATATAATCGTCACCTTAGCTCCTTGGTCTCACTATGGCAGTTCTAACTCTCAGACTACCATAAGGGGGATAACTACCTATTGCATGTGAATGTTGATCCATGCAAGCAAGTCCTATCCCGCCATGCATGTGCACGTGTTACTGACCGTTGTGCATAAGGGTACTTGGCGCAACATCGCAATTGCAAGTGGTGAAACCTGGACCAAGCCTCTGCCCTTAGGCGCTGGTACACTCTCTGACTTAAAGCCTAGACCGACGCATATACTTGTCATCATATGTCTTGTATATATGTCTATTTAGTGGTCCATACTTTTGATAGTTCTAGACCTTAACACAGACACTTCAATAGCCTATGGTCATCTTTTATTCACATCACTGCAGTTTCTGCCACATATGCATTAGTGTTGGTCCCCTACCTATCCTCTTAAACTCGACCTTAGATCCACCAGCAGACTATGACACCTAGGTTTCTTGATCCTTAATGACCATTATTCCACATAGAACTCTGACCTTAGATCTTGACCCTACACTATGGTAGCGCACAGATCCTTTGACCTTAGAAGACGTTGACTTTATGTTATTGACTCACTATTACATGTACCTTACCTGCTAGCCAACATATCCGACTCGAGGCATGACCCAACATGTGATTGGGTGCTCTTTAAAAAAAAACTCGCCGAAAGTCGTGGTGGCCAGGTCGAATGCGACGCCGCGCTTTAAATAACAATGGGGAG
>SNQN01000377.1:125977-156272 GCA_008642245.1 Bassia scoparia | reverse complement strand
TAAGATTATTCAATGTTTAATTCATGTTCTTCAATAATAATCCCCCATTTCATAAAAAGATAAAAAGATCAAAACTTTGAGTTTCATTCACGATTTCAACAAACCCCATTTTGTAAACTTTGGCTAAAATTTAAACCTCCTTTTTCAATTTTCATCATCATTTAATGGAATTCACTCTTCGCAAATTTCATTGGTTATTGTATCTTCTCTAATGTTAACTTGAGTTGTGTCAAACATGCTTGATGCTTGATATTATCCCCACTAACAGGAAACCCGTGATAATCAATGGCTAACCACAACAATGGTTCACAAAATCACAACTTATTGCTTCTAGTGGGCCCTACTACAAACTCTCTCATGTGGGACTCACCTAGTGAGCTAGATGGAAAGGTTAGATGACATAAATGTGACTTAAATTTCTAGTCATCCCAAATTATGTCTACCTTATCCTTTTTAGATAATAATATAATTTTTTCCACGAGGTACCCGTGTGGTTTCATTTTATTCACCAGGTACCCTTATGATTTTACAAATTCATTTGGTACAGTGGTACTCCACAGGTTTTAAACAAAAACACCATTACCTGTAAAGAGTAGGGGAAATTCTACACAAAATCGAGTCAGGTCACTGAAACGTCCTTTTGGGTGAAAACGTGAATTATACATCACAAAAAACGGACATATGAAATTTTTTAGGAAAAATTGATTTTTTTTTTTTTTTTTTTTTACCATGGGATCATATGATTAACCCACGCAAAATTAAGGGTTATAAATAGTTCATATGAGGGACTTATGAATCTGCTAACGGCAATCTAATAAAATGTCAGAATGCTCGTAGGAGACACTACACTCAGTATTTGGGGTCGAAACACGACGAGGAGTCACACCCCATCACCTTTATGGCGTGGGAGAAATTTTGGGCAATACTAAGTCGAGTCACCGAAAAGTTGTTTCGGACAAAAAATGTGAATTATACATCACGAAAAAGCACTTACGGATAATTTTCGGAAAAATTGCCGAAAATTTCATCATGGATTTATATGATCAATAGATAATTCCCGAGCATATGCTCGGTTTTTAAATAAAATACAAGTTGCTCTAAACTAAATTAAAATTTGATATTCCGTATTTTTAAATTGTAATTATTTAAAATATTCAAAAACATATTTTTTAACCTTCATTAAATACTTTCATACTTTTTTTATGTAATCATTAATAAAATATCTCTGAGAGGAAAATTTTGGAGGAAAATTAAAATTTGAGAAGTAGGGATTATTTTAGTATTAGTTAATAGATATGATGAACCCATGCCAAATTTGGAGCCCAAAAGATTCCATACGACTTTTGAGTTCGCAAACGACAAACTAACAAAATGCCAGAACGCTCGTAGAAGGCACTACCTTTGATATTTTGGGCCGAAACTCAACAAGGAGTCATCCCTTATCACCCTTAAGGTGTGGAATGAAGAGATTCTACGCAAAACCCAAGCGGGTCCCTGAAATGTCGTTTTAGGTGACAATGGTGGATTATATATACATCACCCGCAAATTAAAAAGACTTCTGGACTATTTTCAGAATAAATGTCGATAATTATACAATTGATTCATATGATGATCAAATGGTGAACCATGCCAAATTTGGGATCCAAAAGAGTTCATACGACTTTTGAGTCCGCGAACGACAAACCAACAAAAAGCTCGTAGGAGGCACTATCCTCAATTTTTATGGCTCAAACTCGGCGAGGATTCATCCCCCATCACTCTTATGGAACGAAAGAAATTCAAAGCAAAACCGAGCCGAGTCACTAATACGTCATTTTGGGCAAAAAACGTGGATTATACATCTCGAAAAACGAACTTGCAAACAATTTATCGAAAAATTGTCAAAAATTTTACCATAGATTCACATGATCAAATGATGAACTCATGCCAAATTTGGGGCCCAACAGTGTTCGTGTGGAGGACTTTTGTGTGCGCGAACGAAAACTGACAAAACGTTTGAATGCTCGTAGGAGGCACTATGTTCAATATTTGGGGCCGAAACACAGTGACGAGTGTAACAACCCTGATTTTTTCGATATTATAAATAATAATATATAATCTGTAAATTTGTAATTAAATAATAACTTGGAAAAATATCAGAGTTGTTATGCCGCAAGAACTAAATATAATAATCGCAAGGCTAGTGTTCCAACTGAATTTATTAACCGAAAAGATTAAGTAACTATTAATGTCCAACTAAAATAAAACTCTTAATAATTATTACAGTCCAAAATAAAAAACCTCAACTCAACTTTAAACAACAATAGTCTTAATATTAATCTAAAAGTAATAAAGTAAATGTGATATCGCACTCTCAACCCAACGAGCTAAACTCCATCAAATACCCGCACATTAAACATAATAGTATCAGCCAAAAGGCTGAGCAAGATTCCATACTTTAATAAAACAAAACTATTTAATGTGCAGAYAAGATATRTACGAATATCTTGTAAATTCATTTCAAAGCTGTACATGTTAAATAAACAATAAAAATGACTTTTGAAATAACTTTAATTCACTTTTAAATAACTYAAATTCTTGTACTTCTTCCTTTCCAAACCATCCYGCAAAAACTTTCAATATRACAATTTCAAATCCCGTGAGTAGGAATTGAAGCAACATTAAAGGTCTAGCGAGTGAGCTAGCTAGCTAGGCTCACTGGATAAAACACAATTAACACACCAAATTAAAGTCCCTAGTATGCATACCACTTACAAGATTACGTATCAAGAAGGAAGATAATTGGCATGAGTACTGATCAACATACTCCCAACTACTAAATATAATGGTTGAGACACTATTAACTCAACATGCTTCCATACTCGGAGAATACCGCTTACCGGCAACCCCACAAAACTAGAATCCCTTAAAGGGAGAGGGACTTCCTCATTTCAAAATCCCAAACTTGAATCAAACTAGAAACCCTCGTAAGGGCGAGGAACTTCCTCTATTCAAATTAAATCTCATAAACCTTTTTAAATCAAACTTTAATACTTTGTAAAATCACTTTAAATCTCAATATAACCTGTAAAAAGATTCCATAATATAAAATCCTCAAACTAATTCAAACGATTACTAATAAAACTGTACAAGTTTAGCAAGAAAGCTTACCTTGTTTGCAATAACAATCAATCAAACCTCAAATAATCTTAAGTCAATAAGGTTCTTCTACGAAACCGCAATCTACAATATAATACAGCACAAACTACACATGTTACACTCGACACTTGCATGATCTAGCACAAAATCCATAGACTCATCAAGTAATAACCTGGCAAGCTTACTCACAGTACCAATTAATACCACATAATTAAAACAGGAAACAAAAGTTGAAGCTAATATACCCCCACTAAGTGTTATTTAATAGTAGACTACCATGAACAAGCCTTTTGTCTTGTATTTCATAATGCAAAACAAATGAAGCATTAGACCAACAAAGATAAAAACTAACCAGCAGCGTAAGTAATTGTAGAATAGGGGATAAAGTTGATGGAATTCCCACTAGTTTAGGAACATTGAAACGCATAAACTATTTTTACAGGTTGTATTTAGCAACAACCACAACACTGCAATATATTATCAACACCTACTATTCACTCTAATACGCGCAGTAGACAAGTAATATAGGATTCTAGGCTAAACTAAGGACACTAATAATCTATGCTTGGGATTAATTACTCAGCTAAACAATTGCCCAAAGAATCTAATACACAGTTGACAGTTTTAGAATAAATTCGAAAATACTGATTATGCAAGCATAACTCAAACATATAATACGTACTCCAACAAACTAAACAAAGTAGAATTTCCCCCCAATTTAATTTACTCAAGAACCCTAATTGATCAAATTTGCAATAAAATCAAACAAAATTCGAAATACTTGACAAAGTTGAGATTGGTCACCGAAACGTCATTTTGGACGAAAATCATGGATTATAAATAAGAAAAATGAATTTTCAGACAATTTTCGGAAAAATTGCCGAAAATTTTATCACGGGTTCATATTTTCATATAATGAACCCACGCCAAATTTGATGCCCAAAAGCATCTCTATTGCGGACTTTTGAGTCCGCGAACGACAAACGGACAAAACGTCCAAACGCTCGTAGGTGGAATAACGCTCGGTATTTGGGTCCAAAACTCGGTGAATAGTAATTTCCCGTGACAGTTAATATGTGGGAAAAATTCAAGACAAAATCGAGCCAGGTCACTGAAAATCGTTTTAGGCGAAAAACGAACTTTCGGACAATTTCCGCAAAAATTTGACCATGAGTTCATATGATCATATGATGATAACCACGCAAAATATGGGGCCCAAAAGATTCCATACGTGGGACGTTTAACTCCGTAAACGACAAACCGACAAAACATCAGAACGCTCGTAGGAGGCACTATACTCGGTATTCGAGGTGTAAACCTGACGAGGAGTCATTCCCCATAACCCTTATGGTATGGGAGAAATTTTGTGCAAAACCAAGCTGGGTTACTGAAACATCGTTTTGGGTGAAAACGTGGATTATACATAATGAAAAACGGATTTCCAAACAAATTTCGGAGAAATTGCCAAAAATTTGACCATGGGTTCATATGATAATATGATGAGGGTTCATATGATAATATGATTAACCCATACCAAATTTGGGTCCCAAAATAGTCCATATGGAAGACTTTTAAGTCTGCGAACAAAAATCGACAAAACTTCAGAACGCTTGTACCCATATGATTGTTTGCCTTTTACGAGCGTTACGACGTTTTCTCGGTTTGTCGTTCGCGGACTCAATAATCCCCCATATGGACTTTTTTGGGAACCAAAATTGACCTGGATTCATCATATGATCATATGAACCCATGGTTAAATTTTCGGCATTTTTTCTGAAAATTGACATGAAGTCCTTTTTTCCACGCTTTTCGCTGAAAACGACATTTCAATGACCCGACTCAGTTTTTTTTCTAAAATTTCTCCCATACCTTAACGGGGACGGGGGATGACTCCTCGGCGAGTTTCGATCCCAAATACCGAATTTAGAGCCTCCTACTACACTTTGTCTTTGTAGATTGCGAAACTCAAGGATGCCCCATATGGAATGTTTTGGCCGCAAATTTGGTGTGGGTTCATCATATGATCATATGAAACCATGGTAAAATTTTTGTCAATTTTTCCGAAAATCCTTTATCGTGAATTCGTAATGTATAATTCACGTTTTCGCCCAAAACAATGTTTCGGTGACCCAGTTCGATTTTGCCCAGAAATTCCTCCCACACCTTAAGGGTGGTGGGGGATGACTCCTCACCGAGTTATGACTCATTATACTGAGTGTAGTGCCTCCTACGAGTGTTATGATATTATGTGCGTTTGTCATTCGCGGACGAAATTTGGCGCAGGTTCATCATATGATCTTATGAACCCATGGTAAAATTTTCATTATTACTTCCAAAAATTATCCAGAAGTCCTTTTTCGTGATGTATAATCCAAGTTTTTCGCCCAAAATGACGTTTTGGTGACCTCGTTGGTTTTTTCGTAGTATTTCACCCACACCTTAATGGTTTTGGGGATGATTACTCGCCAAGTTTCGGCCACAAATATTGAGCGTAGTGTCTCTTACAAGCGTTCCAACATTTTATTAGTTTGTCGTTCGCAGACTCAAAACTCCTCCATATGGATTCTTTAGGGCTCCAAATTTTTATGAGTTCACCATATAATCATATGAACCCATGGTAAAAATTTTGACAATTTTTCTAAATTTTCGGAAGTCCTTTTTCCTAATGTATAATCAACTTTTTTTCCACTAAAACAACGTTTCGGTGATCCTGCTCCATTTTTCTCATAATTGTTTGCACACCATAAGGGTGATGGGGGGTGACTCCTTGCCGAGTTTCAACCCCAAATACTTAGCACAGTGCCTCCTAAGAGCGTTCTAGCGTTTTGTCGGTTTGTCGATAACAGAATCAAAAGTCCCTTATATGTACTCTTTTCGGCCCCAAAATTTGCATGGGTTCATCATATGATCTAGAGGTGATAAAGCATAGCCCGACCCAAAATATTTTAGACTTAAGGCATGAATTTTTGTCCTGTAATAGGGCTGAGCCGGGCGCGATCCGATTTTCCCAATTTTTGTGCAATCTTTGATCCTCACTTTTTTGTGCATTTTATTTACATTTTTTTGGCCCGACTCGAAAAGGCCCAAAAATTCGGCCAAGATCGCTCCAATATTTCGGGTTTTGGGTAACAAATTCAGGCCTAATTCTAAGTCAGGCCCGATTAAAGGGTCTAAATTAACAAGCATGTCCGACCCGAACTCGGCTCGACCCGGTCCATGATTACTTCTAATATGATTAGATGAACCAATGGTAAAAGTTTTGGCAATTTTTCTGAAAGTCAATTTTACGTGATGTAATCCACGTTTTTCTCCCAAAACAACGTTTTGGAGACCCGCTCAGTTTTTCTCAGAATTTCTCCCACACCTTAAGGGTGATGGATGATGACTCCTCGCCGAGTTTTGGCCTTAAATAATGAGACGTTTCATCGATTTGTCCGATCCTTCGCAGACTCATAAGTCCCCCATATGAATTGAACTCTTTTGAGCCTCAAATTTGATGTGGGTTCATTATATGATCATATATATGAACCCATGGAAAACTTTTCGGTAATTTTTCGAAATTTTTTCGGTAATCTTTTTTTCGTGATGTATAATCCACGTTTTCCGTCCAAATTGACGTTTTGGTGACACGTCTCGATTTTTCCCAAGATTTCTCCCACACCTTAAGGGTGATGAGGGATAACTTCTCGCCGAGTTTCGACCTCAAATACCGAGTGTAGTGTCTCCAACGAGCGTTCCGATGTTTTGTCGCTTTGTCGTTCGCGACCTCAAAAATCCTCCATATGAACTCTTTTGGGCTCCAAATTTGACATGAGTTCATCATATGATCATATGAACCCATGGTAATAAACTTCGATAATTTTTTCGAAAATTGTCCGAAAGTCCGTTTTCTGTGATGTATAATTCACGTTTTTCGACCAAAACGACGTTTTGGTGACCTGACTATTTTTTTTTGCATGGGTTTATCATATGACCATGTGAACCCATGAAACAATTTTCAGTAATTTTTCCGAAAATTTATTTTTCGTGGAATATACACTCGTTTCAACCTTAAAACAATTTCATTTTGGTCTCCTTCTCGTTTTGCCTAGAAAATTCTCCTACACCTTAACGGTGATGACTGATGAAGGATGATCACTTTTGACTTTCGTTCCCAAATAGCGAGTGTTGTTCCTCCTCTGAGCGTTTCGATGCTTGGTAGTTTGAACGAATCCAACCTAAAAAGTAACACATATGGACTCTTTAAGTCCCTAAAGGCCCAAAATTTGTATGGGTTTATCATATGACCATGTAAACACTTGATAAAATTTTTGACAATTTTTCATAAATTTGTGTTGAAGTCTATTTTTTTCAAGATTATAACGTTTCGATCCCAAAACGACGTCATCTTGAACCCCGTCACGTTTTCCCCTGAAAATTCTCCCATGCCTTATGGATATTGTGAGATGATCACTCGACAAGTTTCAGCCGCAAACTACGAGTATTGTGCCTCCTTTAATTTGAGCGTTTCGATGACTTGTCATTTGAGCGATAGCGGCTTCAAAAAGTAACCCATACGGACTCATTTGGTCCCTTAACTTTGCGGGGGGTCATCATATGGCCAAGTGAACCTTTGGTACAATTTTCGGTAATGTAACTGATAATTGTCCCGGTATTCATTTTTTGTGGATTATAATCTTCAATTGGATCCCAAAATGATGTTATCCCGTCTCGTTTTTTCTAGAAAACTTTATCTCACGAGCTTAATAGGACATATTTAGTAGCCACTTGTACGATTACTGCCTCAACCAACTAGTGTGCTGCTATCTACACACATTATTTCATTAACATCTATCGAGAAATTAAAGTTTCACGACCTATCCCATTTCAATAATTAAGGTTTTCCATTTAAAAAGAAGTATAACATACAAAGCTAACGCAAAAAAATTTGAAATCGTGATCTATTATACTCCGTCGTAGACAATCTCTGAATTTTAACCACTAGCCTAAGCCTTCATCGGTCGGCGTAGGCCTTGTATTAAGCAAGGAACAATACGCGCGAGAAGATCAGAAGAGGCTGAGGATTGTGTTTTGACTCCATGTTTCATTAAAATGTAGCATAATTATTAGTTTTAGGAAATTTGCAATGATTGAACAACTAGAGTGAGACTGAAATCATAGATCATAACAACTGGTCACAACAATTTGTATTACTCCACTGTATTTAAGTCGATCTTTTTAGAAGTTGGACTTGGTTGAACTTTCCACTATACATTGTGTGATTAAACTTAATTGTTTTAATTCCAATGAGAATCATTTTAATAACATTTTTAATTATGGATGTAAATCGAGATTAATCTAATAACCAAGATCACATTGTAACTAGGATATGGATCGGAGTTATTAATTCCTAACCAAGGATTAATAGCAACTAAGGATTGGCATTATCTACTCAACTTTAATTGGATTCATCACTCCGCAACTTTYACTAAGATCACTTTTAAAGAAAACTATTGAAGCTAAGAAAATTTTGTCCCAAGTAACAACATCAGTTAAAATAAATAAATAAATTTGGTCGTAACAGCACGAACTTGCATTAGACTCGAGTGCACAAAAACAGCACGAACTTGAACGGGTACAGATGCACAGAACAACACGACCTTGGATCTCTGGTGCAGCGAGCAGCACAAATGAGATTTTACCCTGTAATTTGTTAAGTTTTCGATCTAAATTGTTTTTCCCCTTTTTTTCAATTTCTTTACTCTTTCCCCTTATTTTATTTTATTTTTTTATTTTACTCAAAGTACAAGTCACGTGAATTTATCATCCATATACCTTTGTAATTCCTTGTTTAATCATCTTCTACATTCCTATATTTCAAGCACTTTTACTTTCTAACATATTCTTATGCAAACCTCTTTTTATTCTTCAATCTCTACTTCTTCTCCATGTTTTATCCAATTTTCCCCAATTTAATCTCATTTATCTTTGCATTTTTCCCTTCAATTTTCTATGTTTTATTTTTTCTGCTCATCATCTACCTTGAATTCCTAATACAAGTACAAAGGAATGAGAGATGAGTAAAAGATTTGAATTGGGAGAAGTTAATTCATGACAAAGAAATATAATCGAAGTTTTTTTAAAAATTAGGGGAAAAAAATTAAAAGAAACTGAAAAGATTCAAAACAAAGGGGAAAAAAAGTATTACCGGAAAACTTCACAAATTATCGGTAAAATATCATTTGTGCTACTCACTGCACCTGAGAACAAAGTTTGTGTTGTTTTGTGCACCTGGACCCAAAATTGTGTTGTTCTGGCCGATTTTATTGCCTTTAAAAAAAGTAAATCTTTAGGAGATAAAAATAATTAAATGTCATTTTCAAATTAAATAACTCTTGTTTATTTGGAAAATAAATTTTAAAAAAAATGATAATTTAATTAATGTGGTGGTTGGGAAAGGAGAATAATGTTAATTATTGAAAATTGGAATGGTGTATGAGAAGTTAAATTAATGAAAACTTGTTTGTAAAAGGCAAAAGATAACGAGCGCTTCCCGAGCTTAGATTAGGGAACTAAATGTAGAAATATTAAGTGAATGACAAAGTATTAGGTACATCAGATGCACAATAAATTTATTGTGCATCTGATGCATACAATACCTTCTGTAAATGAATATAAACATTGATTACACCGATTGACATGTGATTTTGGCATGCATTCCAAAATAAATTTATACCATTTTAGGAAATGTATTTGGTTTTATATAATGTCCAGACTCCAGAGGCGTCCGTTAGCAATATCATTTATAAAATTATACAGAAAGATGAAGAAAAAAAAGTAACGAATTGAAATATAATGCACCTTTAAAATAAGAAGAGCAAAATTAAATTAAACATTTGACTTTAATTGGAAAGTTTCGAAATGGGAAAAACTTTAGGAATACATAACTTCAGAAATTATGATTGAAGCTTAGTGTAGTTGGTTAACAGTCCAATTCATAATCTCAAGATTAGCAATTTAATTCTTGTGATCAACATGAAATTTAGGGAGGAATTCCCTTTTCAATTGGGCTCTAATTAAATTGTGATAACTCTTAATCTATAAGTTAATTCTTCAATTAAGTTGATCACATTAGAATAGTTAAAGTTGTGCCATTTGCATCAACTCAATCTGATTAGTGAGACTTCTACATAGAATCATATACTACCCCAATAGCACACAAACCCCATGACCTAGCCTAAGCTAGCACATATATATGGGAAGTTAAGATCGGACCAACTAGGCCAACATGAGTTGAAGTAGTCATACGAATTGAAAGGGCTCTAGAGAAACTCAAACCAACTAATTAAGTTCGTTTCAATTTTGTAGCTTCTTCAATTCTCTCAGAAMTMGAAAACATAGTTTCATACCCGCCTAAAATGAAATTTAAAATAAATCTAATTAWACACGTTTGCATAGAATTATTATTTAAAACTCATTACTACCTCTAGACAAGACAAAAGTTATTCCTCATCTGAAACTCTATTATAAATTTTGTTGGTCTTCTATACCTTTATTTAAAATTCAAGAAATAACGTAGGATTTAGCCTAAAACAAGTTTATAATCCTTATACTACTTAGCTAGCCATCACAAATAGATTAACTTGCTCTAAATAAACTAAACTAATACAAGTAGAAACTACAAAACAATTCTCAATTTTCTCAGAAGATATTGAGGTCCATTCTCATTCCCGTCCTTGTGGTTTCCTTTAGAACCAAAAAAAAAAAATCTCAATTTTCACAGCAAGAGACATTGTTTATTGACATATTGTCATGTAATTAATAAAGTAAATGTAAGAGCTAAGAAGTGATAAGAACCATGCGTACACTGTAATATCCTCACTTACTCAACATAAGTTTAATTGCTTGATATTTAGACCTTTCCGTAGAATTTTTACAATGGGACGTGCAGTGCAAACTTTGGCTACGTACTAGTGTCATGTTAAATCGAAATCTTGCTTTAGTTAATTCGATATAATTTTGGGGGATGAAATGGTAATAAAAATTTCCACCCCAAATTCAAAGTGCTACTATTAGGGTTTGATCTCGTAATAACTTCGTATTTTWTTATAATTACAGTGCAAACTTTAACCCTAGACCAAGTTCGAATTTCCAACGAATCATGGACCGAGTTGCGAGTAAAATAAAAGTATATATGGTTGCTGAGTAGACATTTGGTAAGGCATCTCTTTCAGAATTCATTTTGTTTTGTGATAATTGACAATGATTTAAGCCTTTCACAGCAAAATCTTGACCCATGCAGTGGCCATGCATACATTAATTCTGCTTCACTCAGTGAATCAGTGATATGGTAAAACTTTTGTAGTACAACATTATATTGAATATTCTAACAAATATTAATTCCTCTTTATTTATTTTAATTATCATTTACATACTACTTTGGGATCGGATCTTAATATTGATCTCACCATTTCACCAATAAATGTGTTAAAATAAAACAAATTTACCCTTGATCAACAAACATCTTTACATATCAACATAATAACATATTGTACAAATTAAAGTTACCCCAGTACAATGAAAGTTAATTAGAAACAGACAAATATATTGTACATACTATGCATTCATTGTCTTATGTCTTAATTTTTGTGTAACAATTACTCTATATACAAAGGTTAAATGTTAGCCATTGAATCCTGCGAAAATTATTGAACATCAGTACTACAAATCTCCATATTACTTTATTTTTAATTAACTGAACTTATTTACAATAGCTTGTTTATGAGAAGGAAATATATTAATTATTGTTATTTTTTTTTTTTACTTTTTTATTAATTATTTTTATTTTGATTTTTTTGAAAATAAGTAAAATAAGATGAATAAAATGGACTCAATTTATAAATGTATACGGTGGAAAAGTCCTTTAATAATTGTTTAATTATTTAACTCAAATTAGGATTAACTAGGAAGATTTTTTTAATTAATCAAAGTTATTTTATGATTTTTTTTATGTCTATTAATTTTAAACTTATGAAGTGTGTATTGATGATTAAATTAGTATTATAATCATGACTCATTTGAGATCTCAAAATGTCATGTAAAATAGTGCTTAGTAATCAAAATTTTGCAAAGCATCAAGATAGAAAATGAGCAAAGAATTGGTAATGCATGAACTAATCAAGTAGTTTGTTGTTTTCTATGCTTCTCTCACAAGGCTATGATATGGATGCATGATAGTTCGTTATGATATTATACTTTATTATTATTATAATTATTATTATAACATATATAGCTATATCATAGTCTCGTACTTCATAGCTTTCTCTTGCAAGCTAAGGTATTTTTTTGCTCAAACATTTTCACTTCTTCCTTACTCAAAGCGTTTAATTTTACAACATAGATTAGCCTACTTTRTAGTAATAATAATTATTAAATTATGTTATACTTCGTAATATATTTATATATGTTGCCAACTAACTTATGCTACGCAGCAACACGACCATCAAATACATACGACGCACCAATATTATTGTATGTATATACCATGCATTAATGATTGATGCATGATTTAAAAAAAGATAATAATCCTTAATCCATAGCAATATAAAGTAGTAGATAACCAATGAGGATGTGTTCAAGTGATAAGCGACTTGATATCGTTTAAGGGTTGAGTTCGAGCAGTATGCCTCACCRTATACAAAAACCTTCAATGGAAAACTCACCAACCTAACTACACATTAGGTGTGCAACTAGTGTCAGATCTCGAATATAGTCGAATATTAGTAACGTTCATAAAAAATGAGGAAAGTGATAACAATTTTTAAGAGACGAARAGGGTACGAAATTGAAATTTATGTRATTTGTTTTGATTTATTTATTTGAAYTTGTCTGAACTTAGRATTACTTGATAAATGTTCTATTTGATTATATGGTCAAAAAAATTGTTTGAGCACATGCATGCATATAGATGATAGATYTAACAAGCTTTCATTCTAAATTAAAACTACTAGATTGAGTAGTACCACACTAAATTAAACTTATAATAAGTTATTCACCATCATTTTTCTCTATTTTAATGTGCAACAAATCATATATATGCAATTGAGCTATTTTAATTTAAAAACAAATGATTTATGTACACTTTTGTCAAGTAGCTAAACAACACAAACACAACAAATGGTAGTGCTAAACTGCTAACAAAGACAAATCATAGCATGAGTCATTATCCTTAATTTTAGGTTTGTCATCTTTTGACGGCTTAAGATACATAAAATAGTATTAAAATATTGCTTCGGTCCACCATTTGTTTATTCATAAGCAAGTAAACATCACCCATAATTTCCTCCTTAGCATATGACTAATTAAGCATACTTTGCTTTAATTACCAAAGAGGGTCAACTACCCTTTAATGTTATATTACTTGTTCTTTCTTTCTTCTTCTTTTTTTCTTTCTTTGTTCTCTTTTATTGCAATGGAGTGTAACATGGGGCAAAGCCTTTTAGCCTTATACAACCATATCTTCAATTTTAACAAAAGTGTGAGAAAAAAGGGTTCATCTTTTTTCTTAGTGGAATTGGGATTCTACATACATATCTACCCCACTAACTATACAAAAAGAAAATTCTTCCCTTTTTTGTAAAAAAATAAAAAAATAAAAATTTGCGAGGAGAAGAAAATGAATAATCAATATTCTGTATATTATACAATCGATTGTACTTAGATTATGGCACAATCACACTCATTTTTTGTTCATTTATATTATTGTCAAATGAATTATTTTTATTTATTTATTACCTGAAACTGAAATACGAGTACAATTTTGTGCAAATTAACAAATAATAARTCAAATTAAATTTAGAGTTAAATACAAACGATAGTACTGTAATTATARGTAGTAAAATTACCCTCCTTGTATTGAGTGCAATTAAGCAAATTATTATAACGTGTACAACTTAATAAGAGAACATCACATGGTGGGGTGGCCATTTTTGGATCAACATAACCTTGTGCCAAGCATTTTGACAGCTACAATTATCCCTCTTTATTTCCATATTTATGAAATTGAAGAATATAATAATTTCTTTAGAATGTTTTTAATTTTTTTAAAGTAGTATTGTTTTTCTTTTTGATTTTTCACTCTCTAGGTATCAATATCTCAACTTTGATTGTCACTCTTAGCTTTTTCACTTTGCATTTCTTACTTTGCACCTTCAACTACTTGAACTTTCTATAATCAATCTACTCAAGTAATTATTGGGTCCATATAATTGATTAAGACCTTCATTAACTTCTGATCAACTTTCATTAGTGAAAGGTATGTGAAATAATTGACCTTCTATGCTAACTTAGTAGCTAGTTAATATTATATAACTTGGTAATTAAAAATCCTTTGAGGCTTTGACCCACTAATATTATATTGTTACTAATTGTTTCCTACTGTAGTTCATTACTCTTTCTTTTTAAAAAAAGGTTCATTTTTATTGCAACTTACTAATAAATATAAAAAGGCTCAATAATTTTAAAAAATTTAGCAATTCATTATTAATTAAAGATTCATTATTCAAGTTGCGATTGATTAGGATTTTAATTAGTTATAATATCAAATTACTGTAAACTTGCTTGAGCTACAAGATGTATATTTCAACTTTTAAAGGAATAAAGGTTATAAGCTTGGAGTACTCCATAAATAAATAGTGTGTCAAATTAATATGGATACCCTTCTTTAATATTTAAACAACAAATTTCAATTGGRCTTTGTTATTCATCRCCCCGAATTACTTATTATCGCCCCAATTATATTACCAATTTCTYCAAAATACCCCTAGTACAACAACCACCAAGCACAACCCAACCCCATCACCACAACCACGCCTGACCCAGCCTCATCCCATCCCCACCGCCACAACCACGCCTAACCAAGCCCCATTGCTTGAATCCATCCCTATCATCACGCTGCGTCTTGTTTATGTTGCAATCTCATGGTTCTTGTGTCTCGATTAAACGTGGGTGCCATGGGACCTGCGTCTGGGTTGGACGTGGGTCCTATGGCATCTACATCCAACCCAAACACAGGTCCCATGGCACCCGCGTTTAACCGAGACGCAAGTGTTTGAAAATCGCCCAAATTTGAAGGAGTTATGCGAAGGAGGTCGATGGATGCTTGTGGCCGGTTGATTGCGCGAAGGAGATGGTTGTTTGATGGTTGCTACTGGCGCAAAAGAGGAGGATGCTCATGAGTAGCTGGTTTTGCAAAGTAGGTGGTTGGTTTTGTGAATGAAGCAAAGAGGTTGGTTATGCGTGAGTTTGTGAGTGGTTGGGTGAGCGAAGGAGAGACGATAGCTGGGTTCGTGACTTCGTGGTTGTGCGTGGGTTAGGAGATGGATGGGTTGGTGGGTGGGGATTGACAGGTGACTGCGTGGTGGCCAGTTGCAGAGGAGAGGTGCGAAAGGGAGATTTTAGGTGACTGTAAGGTGGTTGTGGGTGGGCTGGTTGGTAAATGTGGCTTTTGAAGGATGGGGGTAGTTTGGGAAGATAGTATTAATTTTTGGGGCGATTTTCAGTAATAAGGGGCAAGGAATAGTAATCGAGATTTCGATTCCCTTGCTTAATTAAGTAAAGCTAGATTCGATCGCACATATGAATAATCCCAATATTTTTTTAAGTATTTTGACACTCTTGTGATTAATATTTAACGCTCCGATCCCTTTGTTAATTAACTATGGTGGTAGTATTTTTTTTCGAGTGGCAAGATCATTTCCCTATTGTTCGACATTTGGTGAGTGGATAGCTTTCAATGATCAAGCATTCCCATACTTGTACCAAAGAGCTAATAATATAACTATATAAGGGTGTATGTATATCTACTTTTAATGTTTTTACTTTGAAGTATTGATGAATATAGCAGCACAATGCCAGGAGGTATTTGAAGGAAACCATGATTGTAACATCTTAGCTGCAGTTTGCACTACGTACCGCATCTATATATCATCAGGATTTATCCTCCCACATGCTAGTTGTTAACTATATGTGACATTAAGTTATATGTGCAATTAAGTTACGGTAGAGCTATACCCTAACTGAATAGGGTATTTAGCTGATTGCAACCTGTTTGTTGCTCGAACAATACTCAAGCTCGACTCCGACCGATATGATATTACAAAATTACTTGACAAACTTCACCATGAGTATTTCATTTTTTTACTTGTGTCTCTACATTGAAACAAATCTCAAAGAGATATCAAATTTGAGTTCTAGAAGCGACATTAATAAGAAGCAAGAAGGTTATTATAGATCACAAATATTAAGTACGAAGAGCACAATAAATATAATAATTATATTAAACCTTTGTACTCTGATAAAATTAAAGATACTCTAGCATTTTGGTGTAAGAAAAATGAATATTATTCTAGCAACACTACTATATTATTATTATTTATTAAATAAATATATGTAGCGAGTACTTTGTATAAGTCAATAATGGGTTATCGGACATCTCTGTTAGGGGTGTTCAAAAAATATCCGATCCGATCAATCCGATCCGTGATCCGCTTTGATCCGATCAGAAAAATCGGATATCTGATTCGGTTTTAAGGTTTCGGATCGGATATCCGAAAATTTTCGGATCGGATTCGGATCGGAATTTTTTGCGCTTTCGGATATTTTCGGATATCCAAATACCGATTTTTTTATTAAAAAAATAATTTAATAATGGAAAAATAAAAGAAAAAATAGCGTAAAAATAGTATACATTTGATCAGCGATCCGATTGATCCGATCCGAATTCGGATAATCCGATCCGAAAATTTCGAGATATCGGATCGGATTCGGATCGGGAAAAAATAATAGTTGGATATTCGGATCGGATTCGGATCGGTATTCCCCAGATCTCGAATTTTCGATCGGATTGGATTATCCGATTTGAACACCCTAATCTCTGTAACATGGAATGCGCGTTGCCGGCCATTTAATCGAACCCTTATTTTCTCGGACTTCAATGTATTATCGTATTTTTTAGTAGAAATGGAATTCAATACAACACAATAAAGTCTATATATCTAGTAATCTTACATAAGTACACTTTTATAAACAATATTATTTTTATAAAATACGTAAATTCCAATTGAATAAATTAATTTTAGCGAACTCAGTTCAATATAAATGTAGTAAATTGATTATTTGAGCAAAAGTGATGAGAGAACGAGAGCTTAAATGTTTAAAGCGCTAATAGGTGACATTGTGCTAGAATTAAGAAACAAATTTTAGAAATGACGCAAGAACATCATAGCACTTATGCATTGGAAATTCAATTGCAAATGAAAATTACTTCTGTAATTAGATTTGTAGAAATTGAATTAACTTGCTTGTTTGGAGCATGAATGTTTACACTTCCTTCAAAATTAAATATTGTTAGCATTTTTTTAATAAATTGCATATGAATTGAAGCAACAAATTAAGGTGGTAATATTAGCAAGATTTGATAAAAAAAACCTTTGTTACATTTGATTTCTTCCGCCAATTAAACTACTCTTACTTGACATTCACTGATTCATATATAAACATTATAATCGGCCAAGAATTATGCATTTGTAATTAACAGTATAAATGTGTGAGGCACATTACAAATCGCCCACCCAACCAAATTACCTTCTTCGCGGTTGTTTTGGTGAGCAACTCTCCTCCTTTTGTTGAGCTCACTGAATCCACACGGGGGTCCGACCCTAGTTGTTGGGAGCTTGCAAGCAAAATCACACCAAAAGTTCAACACCATTAGCATTTAGCAAGCAACTAAGCTAACAATAAAGGGCAAATTAGTAATTTACAAATTACAATGATCACCTAAAACAGAAACCAAGAAGGGGCAAATTGGTAAAAACACCCTAAAAACTTCCGAAAGTTCAGTTAACTGCAAAACTCACAGAATTGGAAGAAACATTTTATGCACCCAGAATCTTTCCATCTTTATCACTTTTCATTTCTGCTATTCTCTTTCACTTTCACTCTCAACCGTTGGATTAACTTAATCCAATCTCACCCCTCCATTTAAGGTCACTTAGATTCACTCCACTTCACTTCTTTTTACTACCCTCTCCTTCTTCCTCACTTTCTCTTCTCTCACCAAAACAAACAAAAATGAGTCGTTTCTTCAAATAATCCAACCAAAAAGAATTTCAATAAAAGAGAAAATACAATCTTCATTGAATCCTCAAAATTAGAAATGGTTGAAGTGAGGGATGAGAAATCGGATTGCCGAAACTACCCCTCACCGTCGACAACCGGCGACGAGAATCTCCGGCGAATAATCGACGAGATTGATTCCCTCTCCCACCTTTCGCAGACAATTCGCGTGTTCACCGTAAAATGGCAGGTGATTCGGAAAAAATTGGATGAGTTGAGCTCGTGTTTGGTTGCGGCTGAGTCTCAGCCGCAACCAAACCAACAACAACCAMAKCACGACCGCTTRCCTCTGTCCGAGGTCATTAGTGAGGTGTCCTCGACCGTGAAGGAGTGCCGCGATCTCGCGGCGCGGTGCATCAGCGTGGCGTTCAGYGGGAAGCTGTTGATGCAGAGCGATTTGGACAAGGTGATATCRAGGTTGGTGAACTCACTGCAGAGCGTGTCGGCYATTTTCAGCAGCTCTGGCGTGGTCACGGGTGACCTGGCACTCGTGGTGCTGCGCCCGGGKAAGGAGTCGACCCGCGACAACATGAGGTTCTACGTGGAGGATTTGCTCACCAGGGTGAGAATCGGCGACGGTCGCATGAAGGCTCAGGCTCTGGTTTCGCTCAACGAGGCGATTTTCGAGGACGAGAGGTATGTTAAGATTTTAGTCGAGGTTGGGGATTTCGTTGTTCTTCTCGCCAAGTGTTTGGATTCGAGGGATTGTCGGATTCAAGAGGAGGCCGCTTTCGCGATTGCTGTGATTTCTGGGTTTGACTGCTACAAAGGGGTTTTGGTTAGTTCCGGAGTGATTGGTCCGATGATTAGAGTGATTGAAAGCGGGAGTTTGAAGGCGAAGAAGTTCGGGATTCGAAGCCTYGAGAAGCTCACYGAGAATGGAGATAATGCTTGGGCGCTCTCGGCTCACGGCGGTGTGACTGCGTTGTTGAATTTATGCTCAAACGATGAAGTCGAATTCGAGTTCAATGAGTTGATTGGTCCGTCATGTTGGGTGTTGCGGAATTTAGTTGGAGTTGAAGAAATTAAGAGGTTTATGATCGAATGAAGGAGCGATCGGCTTGCATTAACTTGTTAAGGGAGGGATGAGATGGCTCAAATGGCGCAGCTGAGTTCTGCCAATCAATGGTCTCGGGGGATGATCGGTTCGCCATTTGGTTGTAAAAAGAAGGTGGAATCCGAGCTTTGGTTCGGATAATCAGTCCGAAACTCGATTACTCCTTCAAATCGAGGAGACGGGTTAGGGCGATTGAGAATTTGTGTTACAGTCAATGGATATGTCACATGTTAATAACTTATGGTTTTAGGATCAATCTGTATTTTCTCTTCGAAAAGGGGATGTTTCGAATTCAGGATTAGGCGTTTAAATAGCTTGCAGACTGTGTAACACTTCAGAAAGACGCCGAAAATCAATGGGAGATTGCGGTTTCATGGGAATTCCTCAAATTCCTAGAAGCAAAATCGTATGAAATCCGAGAATGGCAGCTGAGGCATTGTCAATAATGGTAGGGTACCAGAAACGAAAGAAATTCGCAAGTGATGATCATAATATTGGAGCTAATTCTCAATTGGATTGATCCAAAGAGGGAAATTCAATGAATTTCAAGTTCTTATTGTCAAATATTATTGTCACTTAGCAGTTGCAATCATGCAAGAAGGAAAATTGCACATTCTGGGTATGTTAAGAACATAGAAAACTTGCTGATGCTGGTGGTGTTCTGATGAAGAAAAATTGTCAGAAAAATCTCAACAACAGATTCAAGAGCATGCTAAATGGGATTTGGCATTCTTAGGAATCAAACATATTTTGTAAGTTTTTTTTTTTTAATTTTATTTTTTGGGTTTTGATTTTTTATTTTTTTGTACTGGTACAATTTATAACTATTATAGCTGTTAAAACTAACAAATACTGCTTTTATATGCAGATTTTGGTTAGCAGATGTAACTACACTTAATCAAAACTATAAAGAGGGCAAAAAGTATTAGATTGATGAGTTGATGTTAGTATTTTTGTTTGAGATATATTGGTATAAAATTGATTCATTTATGATGATGCTACTTATGTATGATTGTATGAAGTACATATATTATACTCGGTTTACTACTGTTAGTACAATTGATAAAATTCTTTCCTCCTAGCACCTTCCCACACATCCTTAATGCTCTTATTGCCCTACGATGATGATTATTTTGTTATCTCGTCATCCGTCTTAAAATTACTTGTTTACATGCTTTTTTTACTTCGATCTGATTGTGTTTAGAAACGTCTCACGTAGCAACTTATCTCAACATTGTCGTGACGTCGAGTCGAGTTGTAAAAAGTTTTAGCAGCTGGGGGTGTATGAAATTTGATGGTTACATCAAACAATTCTTTGTGTTATTTACAACTACTTTTGCCGACACTTTGTTAAATTATCATACGCGTACCGTGTACATGTTCACACTAACTGCCTAGACGGTTATCAACTAATCGTCACGAATGCTTGTGGATTGTCATACACTTTGTTCCAGGGGTTTACATGATGAATGATGAAGTTGGTTTATCCTATGAGGCTAGATTAAAATGAGAAGGAATTGGCCCATTAGTGCATTAAGTGAACCAAATCATAATACTAACTAAAACAATACTATAACTTATTATAATACAAACATAATATATACATTAAGTATAAAGAGATGGATGTAATCACCTAATTAATAGAAATCAACAAACTCATCTTACACTAAATACACTTAAGGAAAGAAGAATAAAAGAAAAGTAATTGGGACCAAAAATAAGAAGAGATGAACTTTTTGTACTCTTTTAGTGTAAGCACATGGGAAAGGCATGAAACAAGTTGTAAAAGGATTAAAGCATGGCAGCATGTGGGAGTGCACAATCAATGTTTTTGTGTTTGTCTACTTCTTTTTCTTCCGCTAAATACAATATAGGAGTACTTCGTAAGAAATGGATAATATCATATAACAACCTCAAGACGTACATAACAAACTCGTTTCAGAGTCGTGGCTAGGATATTTCTTCGTATGATTTATTGCCACAAAAATATTTTATCTTTTACATATTTTCAATTGTTACAGATAATAAGCGGGAATATTGTCTAGAATTTCCTTGTAGTTTTTTAAACATATAGGAACTCCACATGGTGCAAGTTTTAGCTCTAATTTCTATCTATATACTTAGGTATAAATTAAAATTTTACGATCATTTTGTTCTCGTAGCCGTATGAATCGCTCAGTCATTGACATACTCGGACAAACCAAAGTGTCATAATATAAACTGACTATTTGGTTGTTGGTTGTTTTGGTTGTCATTTTGTGTTCTTTTCTAACCTGTGTTGTTTCATTTTTGGATTGTTATGGTAAATTATTTGCCTTTTGTTTTTGGACTTCTTGTTGTTGTATTTTTGTTGTCGTATGTATATTTTTATTGGTAAGTTTAATTTCTCTTCCCTTAATAATGAAAATATATGTCCGTCAAAAAAAAAAATATGCCAAGTATTGTTGTTACGATTTTTTATGGATAATCACAGTGATGAGCACACCATGCTACTGTAACCATATGTCGATATCCGATATCCGATATTGTTGTATCAGAACCATAAGTGGTTTTGTGGTTTGGCTGATGTGCTTTCTGTTTTGCCCAAAGAGGTTAATTTATCACACGGGGAATGACCTAATTACCTAAAAAAATTACAAGTATATCTACAATCTACAAATATTATTAAAAGTCGTGTTTCACGTCGTGCTCTCCAAGCAAAAAAATAAATGACATGTGTCACTCTCAAAAGTACATCTATTACATAAGTTTAACGTATCAATTAAAATTCATATTTATTAGTGTTTTCCATTATATACTCCGTACATAATATTATATATATACTTATTTTTAATTTCACAAGAGTAGAGAGAAAATACATATCAATTAAGAAAAATATAAAAGTAACGCTTGAAACAACGCTCAGGTCGATATACTAGTTTTATAAAAAAAAAAAAAAACTAGCGGTTTTTTGTGCCAATACTAAATTACCAAATAGTTGCAATTTAGATGCTTCCCCCATGCGGTGGTGGGGGACTTCAATGAAGTGGGCAGCCAAGGCGAGAAACAAGGTGGTCGTAAGGTTACTCCGAGTCAAGGTAGACGATTGCTAGAATGGATGGACAAGCTTCAGCTTCTGGATTTGGGTTTCCAAGGGCCAAATTACACCTGGGAAAATGGTCAGGAAGGAGCAGATAGCATTAGGGAGAGGTTAGATAGGGCACTTGTTAATAGTGCTTGGGTCACTGCTCATCCTAACACTAAGGTAATCCATCTTGCTCGCACTTTTTCTGATCACTGTCCCATTATGCTTGTCTTTGATGAGGTAGTTTCTAGGGGGAATTATCCTTTTAGATGTCAGTCTGCTTGGCTTGAGCATGAGGGTTTCAAATCTTTTTTTGAAAATAGTTGGAGGAAGGGTAAGGGTGCTTTTGTTCCTTGCCGTAACTCTTTTCTCACTGATGTTAAGCCTTGGGTCTCTAATGTTTTTAAAAAGGACTTGCATGCCAAAAATAGGTTAATTGCTAGGATTAGGGGAATTCAAATTGCTTTGGGTAAATCGAATTCTCGTTTCTTGGTTAATTTGGAAAGAAATCTTTTAAAGGAGCTTGATTTAATTCTCAATTTGGAACGTCATTATTGGGCTCAAAAATCTGGTATAAATTGGAGGAAATTTGCTGATTGGAACACTAAATATTTCCATCTTTTGGCTAAAATTAAGCATTTCAAAAGCAAAATTATGGCCCTCCAAAATTCGGATGGTATTTGGATTGATGATCCTGATAGTCTTAAATCAATGGCTAGCTCTTTTTTCAACAATATTTTTTGCACCWCTCATATGCAGGAACCTCACTTTTCTGAGTTTCAGGGAAGCATTACTATTAACAGTGATGACACCCTTAGTTTGTGCAGGAGGGTCTCAAAGGATGAGGTTAAGCATGCTCTCTTTGGCATGGAGCCTACGAAAAGTCCAGGCCCTGATGGAATGCAACCTATTTTTTTCCAAAAAAATTGGGATTGTGTTGGTGATTCAATTACAAACTTGGTTGTGAATTGTTTTTTGAATGGTGAAATTGCTAAGGATATTAATGACTCTTATATATGCCTTATTCYTAAGATTGATTGTCCAACTTCCTTTAAGGATTTTAGACCAATTGGTCTTTGTAATACCATATACAAGATTGTTACCAAAGTTATTGCTAATAGGCTTAAGCCTATTCTTCCTCAATTAATTAATCCTGTTCAGTCTAGCTTTGTTCATGGTAGGTTAATTGAGGACAATATTTTGGTTGTTAAAGAAATAGCTCATTTTTTCAAAAAATGTTCTAAAAATAAACATATTTGTGCTTTTAAGGTTGATATCTCTAAGGCTTATGATAGTCTTGAGTGGGGTTTCATTCGAGAAACCCTACTTGGGTTTGGCTTTCCTTTGACTTTTATCAATCTTATTATGAGTTGTATCACTTCCCCTTCTATTTCTGTGCTTTGGAATGGTGAAATTACTGACAGTTTTCTCCCTTCAAGGGGAATTAGGCAAGGAGACCCTTTGTCGTCCTATATTTTTGTGTTATGCTTAGAAAGATTGTCTATCCTTATTGAGAAAGCTGTGAGGAGTAAGTCTTGGATTCCTATTAGAATTACTTCTGATTTGAGTATTTCCCATCTTTTTTATGCGGATGATGTATTTCTCTTTGGCAAGGCCACAAATAGGAATTTGGGGAATATGATGGATGTGCTCAATAGTTTTGGTAGGATGTCTGGCCTTTTTATTAGTCCAACCAAGTCCAAAATTATTTTTCCTAAGAAAATGCATCATAGATTTAGGAGAGTTCTTGCTTCTTCTTGTGGTCTGAGTGGGTCCACTGACTTTGGCAGATATTTGGGGGTGGCAATTTGCCCTAATAAACTGAAGAGATCGGATTATGAGGATATGCTCCTTAAGACTAAGGAGAGGATTGGGAGTTGGCAAGCTAAGTGGTTTAATATGGCAGGTCGCTCTACCCTTATTAAATCTGTGCTTAGTTCTTATCCTATTTATGCTATGCAAACTAATCTTCTGCCTGTTTCTGTGCTTGATGATATGGAAAAACATTGTAGGCGTTTCCTATGGAACAAGGTGGATAGATCTCACTATCTTCCTAGGATGAAATGGAGTGGCATATGTCAACCTATTAATAKGGGTGGGTTAGGCATGAGAAGGCTTAGGGATTGGAATTTGGCTTTTATGGCCAAATTAGCTTGGAAAATTTTGATGGATCCTCATAAGCTTTGGGTTAGATTGGTCTTAGCTAGGAATTTAAATACTCCTCATTTTATGGATGCTAGTGCGCTAGGGCCTCGAGTTCCCCCCTTTGGAGAGATATTATCAAGGGCAAGAATGTTCTTAAGGAAGGTCTAATTAGACACATTGGAGATGGGAGGAGTACTTCTCTTTGGTGGGATCATTGGGTTGGAGATAATCCTATTTACCTTATTAATGGGATTGTTATTCCTGAGCAATTTCAACATTGGAGAGTGGCTCAACTGATTAAGAATGGATTTTGGGATTTTTCTTTGGTTAGTCACATTATTCCTAGGGATATTCTCGACTTAATTTTGAAAATTCCTATATCTAGTACAGGTGGCATTGAGGATTCTTGGAGATGGAAGGAAAATTCAAAGGGAGTGTTTACCATTAAGTCTTGTTATAGATTAATTGTTAAACCTAGGGATTTTGATTTTGATCTTCCTTTTTCTTGGAAAAAGCTTTGGAAGCTTGGCATTCCTTTTAAATATAGGATGTTAGTTTGGAATTTATGTCATTCTATTTTGCCTGTGGCTGCTGTCCTTGCTTCCTCTATTCCTAACTTTGCTCCCTTGTGTTCTAGATGCTCTTCATGGGAGGAATCACACCTCCATCTCTTTAGGGATTGCACCACTTCAAAAGCTCTTTGGATGAAGATTTTCGAACTAAAACTTATTAAACAACCCATTGATATTCAATTATTTTTCTCTCTTGATTGGATTCCTTGGTTGAGTTTAATTTTTACTTTGGAAAATTTTGCCATGGAGTTATGTTGTGTTGCGTTCTGGCATATTTGGAACATTCGTAATAAGGCGGTTTTTGATCTTGTGTTGATGCATCCATCTTACTCTCTTAATCGCTTTCTTAATGATTGGTTTGCCACCTTGGGWATTTTGCAGGGAAAGGAGTTGGTTCATGAGAATGCTCAGRCCTCCTTTAGGTGGGATCCTCCCTCTCCTGGAAGAGTGAAGTTAAATGTGGATRCGAGCTGGACTGGAGGAGACATTGCGACAGGTGGAGGGGTTCTTCGAGGCCYTGATGGARGKTGGATTCTGGGTTTTGCAATCAAAATGAAGGCCACTGAAGCTGCTATGGCAGAGCTCAGAGCTGCCCTTTTTGGACTGCAGTTTATGGAGAGACTGGGCTACGAGGATTTTGACCTCGAAYTGGATGCWTTGGAGRTCGTTAARATGCTTCGTTCACCTGTCGATTTTGGGAAGCATATCCTAGGTCCTTTACTTTGGGATGCTGCTAAAACCATTGAGGCTTTGGGTCATGTTGAAATCATGTATGTTCCTCGAAATTGCAATATCATTGCTCACGAGCTTGCCAAATTTGGTAGGGGAATGCCGAGTGTCAAAACCCTTTGGGACCATGTCCCTGCGTTTGTGGAGGATACCTTTCGAGCTGAAAATGGTGGTGGAGCTGTTCCCACTTGATCCTTGTTCTCCTCTCTTATGTAATTCCTTAATTGCTGTATCTTTGGTGCTGCCTTTTGTATCTGGGTTGGACACTTGGGTTGTTTTTTATGCTTTCCGCTTTCTAACTGGGAGTGTTCTCCCTTTGTATTTTCTGCTAAGAGCATTGCTCTTGTTGTTGAACTCTGCTTTGGTGATGATCTTGGTTGTTTAACCAAGTTATAATATTTTCCTTTTTCTGTTAAAAAAAAAAAGAATGGGTACCCGATTTATTTTGGTGGAGTTGGTTGAGTTCTAGATTTTTGAACCCAAAATCGGAACCGATTGAAACTGGGTCCGAAATCGAGTAATCCATTTATGTAACAACTTTGATCAAATTTATCCTTTAACATAATCTTATAATTGATACCAGATCTATTGAAATTGGATATCCGGTTCAGCACTAGGTACGATTGATTCGATTAATAGATATCTCCTGTTGGACTTGGGTATCACAACCATAGTTTCAAAAAATTGTAGTGGTAAATTTCACTAAATCTATCCCATTTCAAAAAAAAAAGTCATTAAAAACAAATGGGATCATGCAAAAAATAAAAGAAAAAATGCACTAAATTTAGTGAAATTTACCCCTAGAGTTTTTATCTTAATCCCAAACCAGGTCCTGCTTTACAATAGACTCGAAATACAACTGAAACTGAACTGACTATGGAGCTGAACTAAACGAATTGATGAATATTTATGAGAGAGAATTGGGTTAAGACTGAACTGAATGGAGCTGAACTGAATTGAAAATAAGGTAATGTAAACAGGGACTCCCAGCTAACTTGTCCTCAATGTATACCCCGTTCCGAAATGACACTACTGTAGACTCAAAACAAAAGCATTGGTGCCAACCAATCCTCCACTTTTGGGACCCAAAACCCAACGGGTCATTAATAACATTGGTTGGACTGCAATGAAATAATGAGACGTTAGAAAGCAAGCTTTTTGAAAGTGTTATGCAACACGTTTATTTTAGACAAGAAGAACTCTGGGTTAATTTAGAAATGTAAGTACTAAATGAAATTGAAGCGTGGCTTAGCGTAATTTTGAATATACCGCTACTCTATCTCTTTTGTTTCATGTGGAGGTTGCTAATGATTTGTCTCTTGTGAGCAATTGAGATCCATAATTGAATGGTCCATGTTGGTTGCTAAAATCCAACTCTTCTCCACACGACACCTATATATAGCTACGATAGTGCAATGTGGCGATCCTGAAACTCTATTTTTGTCTTTCACAAAAATTAATTTCGATATTATACCTTTAACTTAAGAAGTGAACAAAACAAGTCTGACGTAGCTTGACTTTTTTTTTTTTGGGCCAGAAACCTAGATGATCATCGGAAGTGTGTGTTTTTTTCTCTTGAACCCAAAACTCAATCCAAGTCCTCAAATTCAGTATCTAAGCTCGGACCATCGATCTTGAATAATTGGGCCAAAAAAACACAAATATCTCTCTACTCATCTATACGAGTATTGATGAACGAGTAATCAAGTCGGTTGGATCTAATGTTCTTTTTAGAGTTTTGTAAGGACGGAATTTGTTAAATGCTCTACGAGTTCGGCCTATGAGAATGTTGAAGTGAATTGAGGTAGCCTCAAAAAATGGATCTAACACCCAAATACACTCATGAGAAGCCATTGAACAAGATTCTAAAAATTTTCAAGAGGTGAATTATCGTATCAAGAATGTTATAAACTCATGTGACACARTCAACAGTAAAATGTTGGTTGTCATCACCGACCAATGAGCAATAAGTGGTAGATACTCCCGCATGTCGTATGTGAAGGTAATATCAAGGAATGCCATGCCATGCCATATCTCATAAGCTTTGGGAATGTGATGTTTCTTGTTTTCTGAGCATGAATCACCGTTGGTCTAATTTATAAGCTTATTTTGCACTTGGATTTGCGCCTTCCTCTCGTGGGTTGATACTTATATGCCACCATCAATATTAAGCGTCTGTTTCTTTAGACTAAATAAGAACTGAACTGAACTGAACTGAACTGAACTGAATTAAATATTTTATGAGAGAATGATATTAGATTAGGTAACTGAATTGAACTGAACTTATGTACCATGAAAATAAGTTCAAAAAAACAGGAACTAACTCATCAACTTGGATAGCTTCAATTCTAAAACCTATATTCCGAAGACATTGTTTGTGTGTACGTGCATTACACGGTTCCAATTGAATCTATTAGGCCGGCAGCCAATAACAATGACCTAAATCCACCATAATTGTTCGACCTCAATCGAAACACAAACTCATTTAATTTTTTTAGTCTTAGACTTGACAGAAATTAACACGACACAATAATATGACAGGAATTGGAAATGAAAACAAAGAATCAATCTCCAGTCTTTTTAACAGCGTATATGCATGTGTAAACGGAACAACAAGTATTTTATTGTTCAATTATGCCTAATCAATTGCATCTTGATCTATCTACGGTCATATTGCAATGTAACACTAGCATGCCCATTATGTTTTCGGCTATATTACTAGATGTGTACTTAAGTTGATTTTGTTCATTTGGTCTATTGGGCTCACATAATCAGCCTGAGAATCTGTTATATTCAACTTATTAGTTTTAGACATCGTTGGTACAAATCAAATAAAACCCGGCTAAACCAAAGTAGACAACTTTAGACCTCGCTAAACCAAACCCGACTAACACCACATGACCCACATCATCCATGACACCGGAGGCACGTCACTGATATTGGTGGTGATATAGTGACATCGAATAGAGGCAACACGACGGCACGTTAATTTCAGACGCTAATAAACAAAGTCAACAAGCTGACCTTTATACAACTTTCTGGGCCAGTATGGACAGGCATTGAGCGGGCCTGAAATCGAAATTTAGTCATAAGGAGTCCAGTAATGTATTTTTAGATATAAGGCTTTCTGGCCCACAAAACATTTGACTAAAGCCTTTTAGACGCAAATTATTAGGTACAATCCCCCTACCTAACAAAATACAACATCTTCCCCCTAGCTTATGTGGTACATGATTTATTCCCCTCCCCTTATTATCTCTCACGCATGATTTTTTTAAAAAATAAAAAATAAAAAATCATTAATTAAATAAAATTAGATAGATATAAATATTTGTCTATTTGACAACTAAAAAAAACAATGGAAAAAAAGGCACGTATATACTAGGGGGGTCGTATCTTGCAATGTAGGGGGGTTTGTATAATATAGGCTTTGTCTTTTAGATATGCAAATTCTTGGGTGATTTGATCCCAAACCATATTCCTCGTGATGGTCCCGACTTCCGAGTAAATGTTTATGTCTAAAAATGCAAATGTTAATCTCCAAATGTGCATTTTCAAATGGAAATGTTCATTTTCGAATGCAGATATTCATCTCCAAATGTAAATGTTCATCTTAAAATACAAATGTTCATGTCTGAAAATAAACATTTGTATTTTTGGATATAAACATTTGCTCTGAACCATATGAAATATATAGTYTCGAGATCATAGTAGACCTATTGTTTTAGATATGTTAACAAAATGGGCTTAAATTGAACTTGTCATCTGATTGGGCTTTAAGATTAAAATTTTACTGGGCTTGAGATTTGGGGCCTTTTGGAAGAAACTCTCAGCTTAGCTAGCMGCTAAATTTGGGAATTGTATATAGTGGTATTCTTGTAAACAAAACAAACAATAGCAATGGTATTAGTTGTAATTGTAAGAAAATGCAGGGATAATKTTGTCTTTTTACAAATTTATGTGGGTGTGATTTGGAAAGTTTTGTTTGATTTATTTATCATWATACCACCATATACACTTCTCGTGTTTTAGYATTTAGCTAMTGGTTAAASTGAAAATTTTCAATTTTARCTTTAGTTTGAAACTCGACATACCACATTGTATCAAACGTTTCCTTCCCACTTTTGTTTTGTCAAGCACTCAAGAGATGGTCTAGTTATGCTAACTATACATGTATGAATCATTTAGTTGTCAAAAGCTTAGTAGGTGGTATCAAAGACCCAAAATCAACTTTCATCAACACCATAACCCCGGTGATTGAGTTATATGAGATGGTCTTACAATAACTTATTATCATATCATTGAAACCTTATAATTTAATTGACACAAACAATATTAAACAGAGAGAGTACAATATATCGGATGTCTATAAATTCCATGACCTACAGATCACTAGTCCGATTGTCCAATACGAAAAGTAAGAGTATGAATTTCTT